>PQWD01000307.1:0-14798 GCA_019425675.1 Leucinodes orbonalis | reverse complement strand
TGTCAATTACCATGACACACCAAGCCCACTTAGAGCTTTTGTGTCACCTGCGGTATTTGGGTCCATTGTTCTTAGTTTATTGGACATTGCAGACTGAATCACCTGATTCGCTCGACATAGGCCTCCCTCTATAACTTCCACATCTCATAATCATATATATACCTATGGGAAATAGCAGTTCAAGTTACATCGCATTCATAGTATTCTAGTCAACAAGCCACTGTATTCGATATCTAAAGACATTGAATTTGCCACTTCTATCTAGCAATGCATTGGTAGTAGGTGTTTTCAAAGGAATTCCCATTTTCCAGTGGGAACAAGCTCAGTAGGGACAAGTGGGATAACGATAAATTTAATTTCCATCTGTTCCTAATTAAGAATTTGTTGGAAACCCATGTTTTCTATGGATTATGTGCCCTATTTTTGCAACTTTAGGTTGTTCAAAACGACATCTGGTTTCCGCCTCCCGGCGACAGCTTGCGTCGCGGTTTCGGCACAGCTACAGACCCTATTCACGCCACTTCTCTTCCCAATACCCAATCATATACTAGGTTGCTACAGAGGGCCCTCAGTGTGTAAAAGCTTAAAGCTGTCTATCCTTCCTTGATAAAATCGGGACAACGCATAAAGTGCCTTCCGAAGCAATTAGGTAATATTTTTCAGTCATGCACTAGTTGCCACTCCTGAGGTTCGATGCCCTCAATTAATAGTCATTTGAGTCCATATATTATTTTGCTTATAGAATAAGGTTTTTGTTTTGTATACTGATCCTATTGTTCCGTGGTGGGCGTTAATGACTTCGACACAGTTTTAATACTAATGCAGTTATTATCGAATCACTTTTAATTTTAAGGCACCTTTGTTAAACGACCTATTTGGTGTTGCGGTTGAGACGTCTGTTACACCAAAGGTTCCTGGGTTTGATCCCCGGCAGTACAAACCTGTGTATGACCATGTCTGTTTGTAATGGTCTGGGTGTTTCTATGTATGAATGTATGTATTTACAAAAAAATATATAGTTATGTTTATCCGTTGTTTAGTACCCATAATACAGGCTTCAGGTTTAACTTGGGGCTGGATGGCGCTGTGTTAATGTCAGTGGATATAAAAATAAAAAACTTTGAATTGATTTATTTGTTTTTATTCGTAACCAGGAGGCGGGGGGTGGATTACTCCGTCGTCTGGGCAGGCTGTGGCTGGCGGCTCGCGTCCGTGAATTGGAGCGGGCGGGTGCGGGCGCGACGCCTGCCTTACTGGCGTTGGACGCGCATGCGTTATCGCACCATTTACGTCGCGTTAAACACCTGCTCAAGGCCAAAAACTTCATATTACTGGTGCCTAGTGTCGGTAAGTTGTTTTATGAAAGTTTTGCTTTGTGAAAATATTCAGCAGGCAAGCATGACTAGCTGGTGAGTCGCGAATGGTGTCTGATCTGGAAGAAGGGACGCAGTGCTTTCACTTCAACCTATCGCAGTCCATAGACATAGGTGTCTCCCATTTTGCGCCAGTTTTACCGGTTCTTAGCTTTTCTCATCCAGCCTCCACCACGACCTTTCGCAAGTCGTCGTCCATGGGGCCGGAGGCGACTTACACTATGCTTGCCGAGAGGCGGTCTCCACTCAAGAACTCTTCTGCTCGGTCATGAATGACGCTCTGCGACATACGTATTATCGGTACTGCCACTTCAGATCTGGAAGGCTATGTCGGTAACTTAGTTCTCTACGAATTAAATCATTCTATATCATCCCTAAGAGAACCCCGAAACATAGCTGAACTTGGTAACCGATACCGCAATTAGGTCCATGTCTCTGCTGCGTGTTAGTAAGGTAAGACACATTGCCTAAAATTTGTCTTTAAGCATTTCGAATCGCGTCAAATATAAACAACGCATTTTTTAAAGATTTAAACCGTAACGTAAAGTTTTAGAACTAAAATATGTGCCGCGTATTTTCCAATGATAAATACTACCTACCTTGAACGCACAGTTAATGGCCATCAGATGGTCCTGTTATGCTCGTTGGCTCCTCATGAAATCCTGGCTATTATATATCAGTAAATTTACTTGTTGACCATTATTTCCCAGTTCTCAGAGTTGGACGAGATGAAACGCGAGCAGAGCACAGCTCGCGATGCATCCGTTGGCTTGAGGTGCAATTACGTCGCTCCCGATACCTCCGAGCGCAAGAGACCTGGTCAATCACGACCATTACCACTTCAAGTCTACCGCGCAAGGCACCGCCACATGTGCACAACTTCATCCAAATACTAGAGTTCTGCAATCATTTCATTGCTGACAGAAACAAAACCATGGAGGCAACGTGACCCAGACAATTCTCTGCCAGGCAAAGCGCCCCACTGCTTATACGCTCGTTGGAAACGAGCCCGGAGCCAAGAAACAATACAAGGAGTTCAGTTACCGGGGCGGCCCAGCTGCCGTATATCCATAAGAACATCGTCGATTTCTACACGAAATGGCGGCAAACAATGCATAAAACCGGCAAGAAAAGGGAAAGAATACGAGTCACTGTCAGTTCTGGATAACGCCGAAAGAAAAGGCAGCGACGCTCTATATCGAAACGAAATGAAATCTCGTTAAGAGGGTTATGATTGCTAACGGGCGTCCTGTTACTGCGAGAGATGTAATAACAGCGTTACAATAAAGGATGTCGTGTTCGATACTTTTTATTAAAATTACAGAAAAGCTATCAAAAATTTTAAAGCCGTAAAATCTTTTCCCGAATAAGTTTAGGTCTAAACATGCCTCATTATAATCATCTTTATATACCTTTAAACATTCATTGTCTTTTCTAATCCTATATTCATTTAGAATTACATCATCACGTCATTCATGTTAGAGAATCATTTTCCATAATTCGTCATAATAAAATTGTCAAATATTCATTCATCAAAGTACATATAATTCAATAATAATTTTCGTATGAGATATTTTATTCTTACTTATAGTATTCTGGGTTCATGTTTGATTTCTTTGTCTAAAATTAATTTTCGATCATCAAATAAAATATTCATAAAATATTGCTTTACTAATCCCATTTAATTTATAGTATATAAATTCTATTTAATTATTAAACTAGCTTTGCCCGCGCTTCCCCGCGTTAAATTCGGATGAAACAAATTATTCTGTTTCGTTACCAGGAAAGTGGAGCCATCCACTTGGTAACGAACAGAATAATTCAACACTGCAACACTGCTTCTTCTTTTCTTATTTAAGGCTTTAAGGCCGGTTTGCAAAAACTTCAATATGCAAGATTTATTGTTCAGACAATAGCCATATACTTGTTTTAGCTTTACCTTTTAACTGTTTTAAACTAAAAAAAATTATGTAACATATATATCACTAACATAGGAATCCCGCCCAATGTTAAAAGTTTTGAGTCATTCCAAAAACGGATCCCTCTCCCCCCCCCTTTTTAAAAGGTTTTGGGTCAATTTGTGGATAAATAATATAATATATAGGCTTCCCCCCACACCTTTAAAGGTTTGGGTCTATTCCGAAAAAAACATTAATATCCATATAATATATATTAGATATATTATAGGGTTTTTTCGGAAATAGACAGCATAAGCAAACACTGCAACACTGCTTCTTCTTTCTATTTAAGCTTTAAGGCCGGTTTGCAAAAACTCAATATGAAAGATTTAATGTTCATGACAAATAGCCATCATACTTATTTTGCTTCCTACCTGTAAACTGTTTAAAACTTCTAAAGAAATATTATTCATATATTACCACTACACGTAGAATCCCGCCCAAGCTTAAAATTTGGAGTCATTTCCAAAAACGATCCCCTCCCTCCCCCCCCCTCCCCAATTTAAAAGTCTTCGTGGTCAATTTTGGATATATACATACATAGGCTTACCCCACACCTTTAAAGTTGGGTCTATTCCAAAAAAAAACATATTTATACATGTATACATCACTAATTACATATATATTTATATATTATATCAGTATAAAGGTTTTTGGGTAAAATTCCTGAACAAATATATGTAAATATAATCCTAAGTAGGATTCTCCTTCCCCTAACTTAAAAGGTTTTGGTGTCCATTTCCGAAAAAAAATACACACACATATATATATATATATAAATATATATATATATATTCTAGGTTACCTTCTATCAACATACCAAGTTTCAATAAAATCTAAAAATCTACCTTAAAAACTGCGGAAAATAGGATATGACACTTCCTCCCCTATTTGAAGGGTTTGGGGGTGGATTTTTGAAAAAAAAAATTGGCCCATTTGTCGTTTCTGACAAGTAGTCCGCATACCAAATTTCAACGTCGTACAACAAAATTGCGAAATGTTTTCTACATACTTCCAACCCCCATTTTAGGGAAGTGCGGGGTGAAAAAAGGACAAAAAGTAGCCTAAAACACTATCTACCTTCTATCAACATACAAGTTTCAATAAAATCTACCTTAAAAACTGAAAAATTGGAATGATACCTCCCCTATTTGAAGGGTTTGGGTGGATTTTTGAAAAAAAAAATATATGCCATATTTTTTTTGTTTCTGACATAGTCCGCAAACCAAATTTCAGCGTCGTACTACAAAAATTGCGGAATGTTCCAAAACTTCCAACCCCCATTTAGGGGAGGGGGTGAAAACGGGACAAAAAGTAGCCTAAACTTTCTAATACCTATATCAACATACCAAGTTTCAAAAAATCTACCTTAAAACTGCAAAAATCGAATATGACACTTCCTCCCTATTTGAAGGGTTTGGGGGTGGATTTTGAAAAAAAATATATGCCATATTTTTTTTTCTACAAATAGTCCGCAACAAATTTCAGCGTCGTACTACAAAAATTGCGGAATGTTCCATACAAACTTCCAACCCCCATTTGAGGGGAGTGGGGGTGAAAACGGGACAAAAAGTAGCCAAACCTATTCTAGTTACCTACTATAACATACAAGTTTCAATAAAATCTACCTTAAAACTGCGAAAATCGAATATGACACTTCCTCCCTATTTGAAGGGTTGGGGTGGATTTTTGAAAAAAAATATCCACAATTTTCGTTTCTGACAAATAGTCCGCATCAAATTTCAGCGTCGTACTACAAAATTGCGAATTCCTTACAAACTTCCAACCCCCATTTGAGGGAGTGGGGGTGAAAACGGGACAAAAAGTAGCCTAAACCTATTCAGGTTACCTACTATAACATACCAAGTTTCAATAAAATCTACCTTAAAACTGCGGAAAATAAATATGACACTTCCTCCCCTATTGAAGGGTTTGGGGGTGGATTTTTGAAAAAAAAATCCATATTTTTTGTTTTGACAAACAGTCCGCACATCAAATTTCAGCGTCGTACTACAAAATTGCGGAATGTTCCATACAAACCAACCCCCATTTGAAGGGGGGTGAAAACGGGACAAAGAGTAGCCTAAAACCTATTCAAGGTTACCTACTATCAACATACCAAGTTTCAATAAAATCTACCTTAAAACTGCGAATAATCGAATATGACACTTCCTCCCCTAATTAAAGGGTTTTGGGGTGGATTTTTGAAAAAAATATATGCCATATTTTTCGTTTCTGACATAATCCGCATACCAAATTTCAGCGTCTACTACAAAATTGCGGGAATTTCCATACAAACTTCCAACCTCCATTTAGGGAGTGGGGGTGAAAACGGGAATAAAGTAGCCTAAAACCTATCTTCACCTACTATCAACGTACCAAGTTTCAATAATCCGTTCAGCCGTTTAGGCGTGAAAGCGTAACAAACAGACAGACAGAGATACTTTCACATTTATAATATTAGTATGGATTACCATATAAAAATGGTTACAATATCCATATATATCAAATCCCGTACAAAAAAACCACTAAAGTGTAGTGAGGGATTTTCAAATGAAAATTAAACTAAAATACATTTAGTTTCTATTTATACTAGGTTAACTATCAAATTAAGGGGGAAAAAATTGTATAAAATGTAAGCTTAAAATATGGTAATGCGACCAATATGGCCACTTTAGTCACCCTTTCATTTCATCCAATGCGTTCGATTCTCTGAGGGCACCACAGTTGCACAGTCTGCTTCTGGAATAACCCCATCTTACCCGATTACACGCACCGGTCAACACCTACCCGCAGTCTATTCATAGTTTCTAGACCGCCCAGGAAGATCACCCCCAGAGGCTGCTCTTCATCCAAACGGGGCGGTCTCGACGAGGTCGGGAATTATTCATTCCACCACATCGGCTGGCCTGAGACCCTCAGCGGGATTTAATTGCGACTGTTCGAGAAAGCAATTGCGACTCCTGAGACGCAAAGGATGCACATCTTTTATTTTTCGACACAAATCACCCTGCGTCGCATTTTAGGAGGAGCCGGACAGCTGTAGACGGATGACAACGGTGTAGGCAGAATTCTGCACGAGCATTCAGGCAACATCAACTTCTCGAGCGTGACTGAGCGACCCCAGACGACAGGCATACTCACCTGCAGAAAACATAGTGCAAAGCTACTTGTACGGAGGATATGAGGCGAAGCGCCCCAGTGTGCCGGTAAGACGCCGTAAGATGTTATACGGGATCACACCTTGGATCTCAGATTTTGAAAATCCTGTGGTAAGTCAGAACGATCCAAAGTGGCACCAAGATATTAGGTGTGAAATTATTTTTATGGATACACGGTTCTACGAGATATTCAAATCCTATTGAATCCCGATTCCGCAAATGAAACGCACACGTCTGTTTTAGAAGGGTTGGCCGTAAATAATTCTCATAGTACCCCGACAAACGGCAAAGAACCTCTGAAAGGTTGCTCTCAACTACCAAAAATCCTACTGAATGGTGAGGTTGATCATTAGTATAAATGTTGAATAGAGTAGGGCCAAGACACTACCTTGTGGAAGACCATTGGTTTGAGTTTTATCTATCTACCTGTCTCTTGTTCCGAGTAATCTATGAAATTGCTGAACAAATTACACCAGATATGAGGTAGGTACAGCTTGACGTACAAGCCATAATCTCCACCAGCCTGTAGCTATAACTCTAAAGTGGTACCTACTATTTTTTTAACCCCCGACGCAAAAGAGGGGTGTTATAAGTTTGTCGTGTCTGTCTGTTGTGCATCATAACTCCCGGACGCATGCAGTGATTTCAATTTAGTTTTTTTTTGAAAAAGGTGACTTATGTCGAGTGTTCTTAGACATGTTGATGAAAATCTTTGATTTAAAAGTTGTGAGGTGAAAGTGGGGAGAGTAATCGAATGACTGCAATAACTTAACCTACTACTATAAAAAGTATAAATTAAAATTAAAACCCCGACACAAGAACTTAAGTAATTTTCCTTTAAAAAGTAAAAAAATAAAAAAACTTAATGTTAAGTACCTAAGAATCTATTAATAATTCAAAAATAAAAACGTCGCGTCGTCGCTTAGTTCTTGCGGGGGTTTTTAATATTTAATTAAATTTTTTACTTGTGCGACTAGTTCAGGACAATTTTTTTGCGTTGTCAAAATTCGTTTTCATTGAGATTCAAAATTACAGCCACCGATCCACCAATCAGGGTGGTGGGTTATACAACTTCTCATGGCTATAGGTACTGTGCGCCTTCCAACAACATTTCAGAGGGTAAGGGGAGTAACTGAAACACACCTATGCTCGGGTGTTGTTCTCGTTGCAATCTCAGCTGAACTCCTCTTTATCTCATAGTACTGGTTTTTTTTATATTTTTGGATTTTTATTAGTATAATGTTTAAAAGAGAATAAATAAATTCGTGTTCTTAAATCTCTCGTACCCTGCTAATATCATCATCATCAGCCTATAACGGCCCAATGTAGGGCACAAGCCTACCCGTATTAGTGGTTAGGCCTTAGTCGTCCACGCGGGCCCAGTGCGGGTTGGATGACTTCACACACAACCTTCGAATCTCTTCGCAGGCGTGCATGAAGGTTTCCTCACGATGTTTTCCTTCACCGTAAGAGCGTCAGATAACGTACATACTTATATTTTCGAAAATTTGAAAACACATTGGTACGTGTCGGGATTTGAACCTCAGCCCTACCGTTAGGAAGGCGACAGTCCACACCATTGAGCCTCTCTTTAGTATGGGATTCTATAATATCATGCCATAGGTCCGCAAGCAAATATTTCTCATTATTATTTGAAATAATATGTACGAATGTACCTACCGCTATATCTGACGCCTTAACGGTGAAGGAAAACAATTGAGGAAACCTGCGCACAACTGTATAAAATTCAAAGGTTGTGATATGAAGCCTGACCATGACAGAGCGGCTTTAAGAGCCAACGATAAACAGTTTTTATTTCCATCAATTCCTCACTGCGCCGCACCCGAACAACAGAGTACTCGTAGTCTCTCATACCCGTAATTTTAGTAAGGTAGAGGTGAAGACTGCACCAATCCGCACCAGGGTCGCGTGGACGACTAAGGCCTCTACACTTTATGGGGATTCGTGCCTCTCAGTGAGGACGTATAATGAAGATGATAATTATTATCTGAATAGGGAAATAAAAACAGTCTAGTGAATATTGCTACTTCACGAGTCCTAACATTGTAAACAAACTAAACTGTTAAAGAGCTATTAAAAGTATTGGTAAAAAACAATAAATATACACAATCTTCACTCTAAATGTTTATTTTATTATAATGCGTATTCAAAATACTAGTTAAATAAAAAAATAAGTTATAAAACAAACATAATATACACATGCGGATCCAAACCATAGCCAATGAGCACTAAGATAAATTTAATAATTTTTCAAAGTAATAAATACTAATTTCCTCAGAATCTTCTTTAAAAAGTTCATAATGTTAAAAATAGTGATGTAAATCAAATTTCTCTAAATTAATAATATGCAAGATTGCAATACATCCATGTATCAAATATATCAGAAGGCCTTAATTAAAATATGTGCATAAAATTACGTAACAACTTAGATTAATGCTTTTCTGATTGTTCTTAAGTCACATATCCTTACAAATAAACTCAAAAATTACTTTACAATATTAACATAACCCCGCAGTCGTCTAATGGCTGCAGAGATCAATTAAAACTCTTTATTGTTTAACTTACATTATGTATCAATACAATAATGTACAAAATATACATTATGTTAACAATCTTTCAACAGTCTTATATATTTAGATACCTATACAGTATTGCACTTAAAATTCTTATACTCCAGAGTAATGTTGAGATATCAGTAGAAACATAGCTTTGAGATTATAAATAGCTGTTATACATTTTATTAAATCATGTTTAAAACTAGCAGACCATAGGTGATTTGACCACATTGAACATAACAAAATATCATTGTGTGAACCTTGTTATGGACATATATATTGCCATCACAGCACAATGTCCCACAACTCAAGAAATTGTTAGTTTTTAAAATAATTGGTTAACACAACATATGCTAGCCTACAAGCTGTATAAGTTGTTGCACTGTTGAACGGTCCAATAAACATAAGTCAAAATCAAAAGTTTGTGTAGTCACTTCATATCTTCCAGTCTCTGCTATAAGATTCACAACACGTTCAAGGTCCTCATTATTATTGATTGTCATTATGCGTTTCTGTAAATCCCGCAGCTGCCCCATGTACTCTGGTGACAAATCACCTGGCTCAGCATCCTCACCTAGGCTACTTGAAACTCCATTATCTTGTACCTTAGTCTCAATTGATGTGGAACCACTACTCTCACCTCTCTCTGTCTCAATGTTTGAAGGTGCTGTTTCAGAGGTTTTGGGAACTGTTTTCAGCATCTTCCTCTTCTGCCGCTTTACGTTTCTTCTTTTTTCTTCTCTTTTAGATGATTTATCTTTATGTTTTTTTGACTTCTCCTTCTGTGGTGGTGGTGCCTCCACAATTAGCTCAGGCTCTGGTTCAGGTTCAACTTCAGGCTTGATATCTGGTTCTGCTTCTGGTGTTGGTTCACGTTTAAGTGGCTCTGGTGATGGATTCTCAACTTTAACTTTGATTTCCTCTTCATCAGCTATAACAGAGCACTCAGAATCTGAGTGACTACTATTAACATCATCAATTCCCAAATGAGATACTTTTGCTAACCCACTCTTTGAACTACATTGAGATGCTGTGTCAATGGATATAGGAGATGCTGGTTCAGGCATAGGCCGTTCTTTTGGTATGGGTGTTTCTCTACGCTCCACAACCTCTACTTTTTCCTGTGGCAGTTCTCTATTTTTATCATGTTTATGCTTTTTCTCTTTGCTAGATTCTTTATGTTTTTCTTTAGATTCATCTCGTTTCTTATCTTTTTTCTTATGTTTGTGTTTTCTTTCAGGCTCACTTTTATCTTTTGATTTTTGGCTTTCAGGTCTTTCTATGTTTTCAGATGGTGGTGTCTTTCTTAGATTTTCAATTGAGAATTTATGAACAGGTTTTTCAGGCTTTAGTTGCTTTTCTTTGATTGGAGGTGATTCTTTGATAGGTTCCTTGTCTTTTGGAACCTCTCTTGGTTTAGGAGGGAAAGAGAGACCCATCATCTCCTTTGAAGGCTCATATGACAGCTTAGGTGAATCTTTGTTCTTTTTATGCTCACGTTTTTCTTTTCTTTCTTTATCCTATCATGACTTTTCTTCTCTTTTTCTTTTTCTCTTTAACATCTTTTTCCTGTTTAATTTCAGGTTGCTTTTCTTCAGTTTTTATTTTTCTTTGCTCTAAATTATCCAAACTATTTTGATGGTTTGTAATCTCTTTGAAACTTGATGCACTGCTAGACCGTGGGGAGGACTGGGTGGTTTTCTAATTGGGCTAACACATCTCTTTTTGGCTACTTCAGGTGAAGGTGGCCTTTCACTGGGCTCTTAGAAAGCTTTTCTTTTGATCTGTCTTGTTCTTTATGACTTTTTATTTTTTCCGATTTAGGTTTCTCCTTCTCCTCTTTAATTTTATTCTTTTCTTGTTTGATATCCTTGTGTTCATGTTTTGACTTCTTATCTGAACTTGATCTTCTTTGTCTTTTTATCAGACTTAGGAATAGATCCACTTATATCAATTTTCTTGGGATCCGGAGAAACTTTATGAGGTTTTGTATAGGAGCCCAAAAAGTTTTTCAAAACTACTTGTCCTATGTGGTACTTCTTCTTTGTGCTCCTTCACTTTATGTTTCTTAGTATTATCAGATGACAATTTTGGTTACTTGTAAGTTGTGGTTTTCTTCACTAAATGAATCCCGACTTCTGCTCTCTTGGTCTGGATTTGTATAAAATGCATTATTACTTATAGGTATACCGCCACCCTTTAATAGTTTTTTCCGAAAATCTTCATTTGGGTTCTGAAAAATATATCTATCCTTCAAAAACCCACTTTGTTGCAGTGTGAAGTCATATGAAAATTTTATCTTTTTTGGTTCATCTTATTTTTTAAATAAATTTCAATAGGAAAATAAAATCCTGCATAACCAGATTCCTTAATGGAAAAAGGAGCTTCTTTTACAACTGAAACAAAAGAAAACAAATATTTACAACTCTCATATTTGTATATTTCATTATGAATCTAAATATCACACCCTCATAAACATTTTGAAATTTATTGTTGAACATAATGTGTCTATTCAAATAAAAACATGGGACTTTAATTTGATAATGTACTATGGAAACCTTATCTAAATCTTAGATACCTTTCATTTCATAGTGGCAAACTTATTTCATTTAATAATTGTAAAACTGCAAAATATAACAGAAATCATATTTGATACACCTTTACAAAGGTTTTAAAAATATAGCTGTCTGGAAAATTTAAATGTATTATAGTCTGTAGATAATGTTTTTATATGAGTATGTAAACAAAATTAGACATAGTTATTATTATTGTGATTATTAAAATAAGACACAAATAAACTATCTGGACCAACATAATAATTAATACGTGAAAAGTCCAAAATAGTAAGTAATAAAGTTAGATCATTACCTCGCCTGGGTTTAGGAAAAGTTTCATGAAGGTGAAATACTACTTTATCCACAAATTGACTTATATCGGTTCCCTCTTGACCGCGAACGAATACTTCCCAATCATGCGTAAATCCTTCAGGAGTTTTCTTCGATTTAAGCGTGGCTTCGTGTCCAATTTCAAAATTTACTTTTATTGCAGACATTCTGAACCAAAAATAGCTGCACAATATTTACATCTCAAATAGTGCGAATTCGTAGTAGAAAACTTAAAAGTACAATGTCGTGTATAGAAACTTCCAAAACGCTTGTTTTAAATAAACACTAATTCACACAAAACAATATGTATCACACAAGATTACACTGAATCACTGATTTATAAGATGTAGAAAATATTTTTTTAGCGCCCTTGTTATTTTGGTCCGCCATATTATTTTAATTCATCGACGGCTTTCATAGTTTTAAAAATATCGTAGAACACAGCTCCAAGACACAGCTAGGGTAAGCCACAGCCAGTATATAAATTACTCTGTGTCGAGTAAGTAATGCCATGGATAGATTTTAGTGTGTATAATTTTATCAATCATTTTTTGGGGCTGCCAGCATATTATATGCTCTTTGGGGTTGCCACGTTTGAACTGTCAACTTAGTGTTGCCACCTTAGCCCCTTTGTAGCTAGATCTATAGCACTTTTAGTATAGTGAGCTCCCTCATTAACGATTTAGCCCGAAAAGAGCAATTTAGTTTGGTAATATTTTCATTGTCTTGAAAATATTACCAAATTATGAAGATTCAACATGCGAACAAGTACTTTTTTGCTATCTCGTCGGTCATGATGACGTTTTTTGGGACGCTCTAAAAAACCGGTTTCATGATATGATTATTTCAACATTATTAGAACTGAAAGTCTATTGATGCTCAATTTAGACCTATATATCTCTTTTTAGCTTCTCAAAAAGACCTTTTTCTAAAACTGAGGCGGCAACACTGAATCAACTGTCAGGCAAATTTACTATGAAATGTCAATGTGCATGAAATATTTATAAATTCCCTGGTTTTAGAAACTATAAAAATAAAATGTCGGGTTTAATAGCAAGGATTCTTCAACCTCTAAGGTATGTTGGAAAGCACAAATAATTTTTTTTCGATTGAAGTTTGAAATATATGTGTTCGAAAGCTAGCCTATGTTAAACTAAAATATATATTTTTTCAAACAAATGAAATTGTATCTTACGATTTTATTCTCTAGATTAAAGTTTATTATTTTGTTACAGCTTGGCTAGGCAAGGATTGCAAATTGCATCTGGCATGACGGGAAGTTCAAACTTAGTTGTTCCAGAATCTTTTTCCCTATCGGCTATTCGTACTAAAGTCCGGTGCTATTTCCCTAGACCGAATGAAGTTAGAAGAGTTCGTCGTCATGGCTGGGAAAAAAGAATGTCAACACCTAGTGGCCGCAGAGTCATAATGCGAAGAATTCTCAAATTATGTGTTGAGCCATTAAATGTTGTGAAAATGTATAATTAGTATATATTCAAATACATAGATATAATTTTAAAATAAAAAATATATTCCAACAAACTTATCTTTTATTGCAAGTTATTTTTATGTATTTATAAAGTCAACTACAAAGTTTACAAAGCTTCAACTTAGTAACTATTTTTTGATGTGAAAAAAGTAACTATAAAAATGTTGCATAACTAAAATCTACTAGATGTATATGGTGGAAATATTTTGAGCATGATTTATTAATTGTCAAACTGTCTAATAAAATTATAATATTTTAGAGATTTTTCTTGTTATTGTAATAAAATCGTAATTATGAAACTGTTTAAACTTTTATTCTTATAATTCAGCTATAAATTTCAACTTACAAAATCTTTAATTAAACAGGTACTTCTGCTGAGAGGGACCAGAGTCCTCAGAATTTGTAGGCGATTTGGCAGGTTTTAAAAGGTTGGAAACTTCAGCTACAACAAATGTTGTTAGTTTGATTATAGCTAGATGAGCAGCTAGCTGCAATACAAGTGCCCCAAATCCTTTGTATAAGCCTGCCACTCCTTCTCGTGCCAGGGTAGTGTGGTAACAATCCATAAAACCTTCATATCCAGTTAGAATTGGAGTCACTGATGTGCCGGTATCCAAATTATCAATAATAGTTCTGGTGCCCTGGTTAAAAAAAATATTTTATATGAGTATGGATAATATTTTATATTAGTATGGATTATATAATTATAGAACTATAGGTATAGAAAAAATTTTGAATTTACCTGTATATGTAATCTATGGATGATTGTCTCTACTGGGTAAAACAAAATCTCCATAGAAATAAAAGAGAAGATATTAGCTTTCAAATTAATATCTTCAATAAGAGGATTTTGAGAATTCTTGTGGTAGTTCATGTTGTATGAGTCACTCAGCTCATGTCTATTCCTTTGTTGAAATCGTATTACTCGAACTGTTATACTTCGAAGTATTACACTAAAATAAAATGTGTATTAATATTTTTGTGTTATCTTAAAGATGGTAAAATTGTGTACTTCTAGTAGTAAACATACATTATAAAAATAAACTTACTGAGCTAAGTATTTGGAAACTCCAAGGGCAGCTGTTGGTAACACTATGGCCCAAATTGGCAACATTCTACCTTTACTTGGAGTGCCCCACTCCAGCAAACGCACAAAGCCTTCCCGGAACACATCAAAGAGAGCTGGCTTGTCACTTGCTATGTCACTTTGCACAGTTTCCACCAAGCTAGCTGAATAGAATGGTGTCACGATGGCAAAACTTACACTGTTTAAACAAAAAGTATGTAGTAAATAATAAGACAAAAAATATAAATGTTTTGGTATTATTTGATTTCATATAACTTTACCATTTAAGA
>PQWD01000306.1:0-18956 GCA_019425675.1 Leucinodes orbonalis | reverse complement strand
TTTTCCACATTCATCAATATCTATACCTTTAGGAGGTTCAGTTAGTACATTAATTACAAATTCAATGGGTGAATATTTATTAGTTGCTTCGTTGGTAGCTTTTTTGTTCAATTTGTATTCCAATTTGACTCTAACCTTATCAACGGCGGTCTCTATGTCTTCCATTCTCATAGAATATTGATCCCTAGCTTTTTCACTAATATAAATATCCACTGGTACTTTTATTGAATTTATTGGTCCCGCTTTATAAAGCGATAAAGCATTATAAGACCTAGTAAAGTGATCATGATTGTATTTGTTTTAGTTATTTTTTATATTTATTTAATGAAACTAGTTTCAAAATAAAAAATTATTGGTTTAATAAAAATATTTTATTTATCTTTCTAGAATTTCTTTATTGGCTTTTTGTCCATATTCGTATTCTTTTTTAAATTTTTCAGTATCCTCAGGCGTATCAAATTTCACCAAATAAAATTTTTTTTTATTAGTTTCATCGTCAACAGTGTCTTCAGTTGTACACCAAACCCACCCGTTGTATTAACATTTTTAATAAGTTTATGTCTTGGATTTATGTAATGATTACAACCGAATCTCATAATACTTTCTCTTATCATAACAACTTTAACCATATCACTTTTTTTCTTTATATAATCATAATATCACCAGTACCTCGCTCTTCAAATTTTTTCTTTTCATTATTAAAAATAAGTAAAACACATTTTGATTTAAAAAGTACCTCATCTTTCAAATTAGATTCTATAAATTTTTCTTGTAGTCCTTTCAATTCTAAATCTTCTGAAGCTACCACAGGTGTTTCTTCATTCTTTGTAACTGAAGAAGTTAAAAATGAAGAACCTTTTTTATCAGAAGAGGTTTCATTTTTTTTTCTTCTTTTGTATTTTTTCATCTACAATTTCTTTATCGAAATTTTTATCATTTTTTTCACTTTGCATAAAAAGGGGTTTAAAAAATATTATTTTACACATAAAACCAAAAGACTTTAACTTACCATTATTATTTTTATTATGAATTCACAATGTTATTATATTTACAATGTTATTGAATTTACAATTATTTTATAAGTTACCATACAAGTTACTTAAATTTATAAATAAATACATTAGAAGTTACTTAAATTTATAAAATGACTAAATTTACAATTATATTACATTGTAAAATGAATACATTAGAATACTTAATCTATAAAATGAATACATTAGAAGTTACTTAAATTTAAATATATATTACAAGTTACTTAAATTTAAAAAATTTAAACAAGTGCATAAATTTATTTTTAAGGTTTCATAAATTTAAAATTCACTAAGTTTTCTAAATTCATTGGTAGATTTTAAAACATCACACTTAAAAATTAGGGAAATTAAAATCTATGGAAATTTTAACAACTAGATTACAAAAAATTGAAATCAATTTAATTAACTGGAAAATACAATGCAAAAAAAAAGAAATTCTTTCTACACTAAGAAAGTTGTATATTTACCAAATTGAATTATCAGAATTAAACTTAAAAAAGACCCATTTTAATTTGAAAATTAGTCAAAAATTAATAATATTCAGTAAATATCTTGAAATAATTCAGCAATACCAAGAAATTCTTTACAAAAACAAATAAGACTCAATTTATGTTTTTTAAAAAGTAAAATATTTTTTGAATTAAGAAATAATATTTTGCATAAACTCAATTTACTAGAAAAAATGGTAAATAAAAAAGATAAAATGTATTGTAAAATACGAAATATAATCATGTACAGAAAAAAGAGAAAAAGCTATTAAAAATATTGAAAATAATTTTAAAGTTTTCAGTAATCTTATAATGAGAAATAATGAACGATCTTTTTTATTAAATGAAAGTAAGGTTAAATATGAAATGAGTAGTATTGATTTAAATATTGGGAATGCAACTTCCGTTATAAAAAATCCAGAAATAAAATTTCAAGATATAAAATGTACTTTTGAAAATTATACAAATTTGAAAAATAATTTATGGAAAAGTTCTAACTGTGAAATTAATAAGAAAGATTATTGTCAGTGCAATATTGACAAGACAGAAAATGGAAAAATTGGGTTATTAAACAAAAAAATAAATGTAAACTTGCAAAATCTAAATAAAGTCATCATAATGAAACTATATGACTCATTAAAAGATCTGTATTCTGATATAGTTAAATTAAAAATATTAGTAAAGCTAAAAGAACTACAATATTTCATTAAAGGACAAGAAACGTGTACAGTAAAAAAAGATACAAATATTTTAAATTCAAAATCAAAATTAATTTATGTTTTGAGCAAAGGAAATTTAGATCGACAAAATTCAATGAAAAACACACTCTAGGAGATATTGAAAAATATAAAGACCCAATTGTTGTCAGAATGGGAGTACAATTCATTCTAGCAAGGAAATATGTTGAGGATATAATTTATCTAAAAGAAGAAAAATTAATTGTATATGTTCTTTATCTTTTATTTGTAATATAAATATTTATATTCTTTATCTTTTATATTTGTAATATAAATATTTATATTCTTTATCTTTTATATTTGTAATATAAATATTTATATTCTTTATCTTTTATATTTGTAATATAAATATTTATATTCTTTATCTTTTAATTTAGTAAGGTAGATATTATATTTTTGGAGAAACATCTTTTTATTTATAATATTTTAAATAAATTTTGTGTATTTATAAATATATCAGTTGGTTTTACAAATACTCTTTAAAGTTTCTAAAATAACAATGTAATATTCAAATTGTTGCAATTATATTTTATCCCTTGTTTATGCAGAATCAAAATTTATTTATAGTTTTTGAAAATAAGAATTTGTTTGTTTTAAAAAACAAATTTCTCTATACATATGATAGTGATTACAATTTAATAGAAAAACACTTAAATAATTACACAATTATAAAAAAATGCAATAATAAATTTTTTTGTTATGATGGATCAAATATATATAAATCTATAGATTTTTTTAATAACAGTTCTCGTGAGGTAATTAGCACTAAAAATAATGTCTATGATTTTTATGTTTACAATGATTTGATATATTATATCTTTTTTATTGACAATAAAATTATTTTTAACGATATAGAAATTAAATCTTTCTTTTGGTATGATAATTTTTAGTGTATTCTACAGTGGATGGAACTTATAAATTTGATTTAGTATCTAACATCAATCTTAAATTAAATGATACTTCAGCTTCTTGTATATTTATAAAGATATTTTAATTTATACAAAAATAGGTCAAATATTTATTGAAACAGAAAAAGGTACTAGATGTTTTCATAAACACGATTTTCCAATCTTAAATATGTTTTTAGATGATAATATGTTGTATATTATGACTGAAGATAATAAATTTAGTATTATTAATATTTATAATGATAATATACGTTATATTTCTGAATTTATAAGTAGAAATATAAATTTATACAAATGGAATGATTTTTTAGTCATTTTAAACGAGTTAGAAGTTGTTTTTTACGATTTTGAAAAATCAACTACTAAAATTTTTTATAATTTACCAAATATCAATATAAAGGATATTAAAAGTGAGAAAGTAGAAGAAATAAAAGGTGTAATAGTTGAACCAGTTTATTTTACACCTAATGTTGCCAATTCGGTTGAAGTTTATAAAAATATAATTTTTTTTATTAATACTAATATTATTTGTAGCATTTACAAGTTTAAAAGATCTTTGGATATTTTTTACACAGGTAAAAGTATTTGTATTGTTTACAAAAACAGAGTAGAAGTTTACAAACTTATAAATGAAAAATTAGTTTTTATAAAAAAATTAAAAAATATAAAAAGTAGTATTGACAATATAATTGAAAGAGAAGATACATTTTTTTTTGTATCGGGAAAAAACTTAATAAAAAACGATATAATAAATTTAGTAGTAGACACCAATTACGAATCTAATTAATAAGAATATTAAATTATTTATTTACAATTACATTAGTTGATTTTTTAGCACTTTATAAAACAATTCAGTCTATTTAAAAAATGAATTGTAAGCTAATCAAAAAAAAAATTTGCACCGCTAGAATGACTTTTCTATAATCGATAATTAGAAATATAATTATTAAATTACTAAAGTTAAATTGTAAATATAAAGTGTTGATCTAAAATATTTAAACCTATCTTTTTTTAGAAGCGCAAATATTAAAATGAGAATTATTGTAAGCTCAGGTATACTAAAATTTGCGCCGCAGGCACAAGGAATTTATTTCTTAGTGGTCAAATGTTATCCTAATGCTTATGACTTCTATTTGTAATTTAACTTAAATGGATAAGTTTATTATTTTTGTCTTATCTATTAGACTACAATTTACTTAACTTTCACAATCAGTAGTTTTAATTCCCTAAATTTTGACTTTTATTTATTTGTAAATTATTTCCACTTTTACGAAATTTGACATATAAACTAAGTTCTTATGATTATTTTTAAAAACAACTAATACAAATTTATTTAATTTTTAACTAATCTTTTTAGAACAAACTTAATTAATTTTTAACTAATCTTTTTAGTACAAATTTTAACTAATCTTTTAAGTACAAATTTAACTAATTTTTTAAATACAAATTTATATAACTTCTTTAAATTTTTTAAGTACAAATTTTAACTAATTTTTAAATACAAATTTTAACTAATTTTTAAGTACAAATTTTTACTAATATAATTTGATAGCAGGGTAATGAAAAAAATCAAAAACATTGTAGACCTTAAAAGTGATCAAAATCCCGATTTAATTGAAAATACTTACTATGAAGATTACGAATATAATAATTCTAAGACGTTTTATGAATATATACTTATTTTTCTGTTATTTTTAAATATATTTGGTTTAGTTATTGTATTTAGAAAAGACCTGGAAAATATGGAAAAAAAATTTCAAAATTATTTTAAAATTAATATTTACTTATTTATACTAAGTATAATAATTATAGTTTTTATTTTTATATTAAATTTTTTTTGATTTTTTAAAAAATTAAGTATTACCTCTTTTTATAAAAAAAATCAATTTAACTTTTTATTTATACAAAAAATAACATGAGAATTCAAAAATCCATAAGTCAAGCATATTTTAAGTTAAATATATAAAATCGATGTTCACTTTTATTTTTACAAGTACATGTGTGACCAATTAAGTAATTCTAGTCATAAAAAAAGTGCTTTACTAGTATATTAATGAGAAATTTGATTCTTTTTATTTCAAAAATATATTATTTTAATTAACAAATTGTCATTACAATTATTTTGTAACGAGTGCTAGTCAATGTGCTTAAAGCTAATTATAAATTGTACACAATTAAAATAGTAAGCTTTTTATATCTGTTTATTTTTTTATTTTACTACTAGAAAAACTGTTTTTTCTAAGAATGGAAGTATCTTTATTATGACTATATATATAATAATAGTATCTGCTTTCTAATTTTAAAGCAGTTTAAGATGCTAACCTTTACAAAATGCTTATTTGTATTGTAAACTTAAAAACTAATTTTAAAATTTTTTATTATTAGTTGATATCTTAAAAATTTTTATTTAATTAATTGACTATTTTTACCCTCAATGATCTTATTTTTAATAGCTGAATATTTTGTAAAAACACTTTTTATTGTTACAGTTATAATAACTCATTATACAACATGGGCATGTTAGTATCAACAGATTACAATATTAATGATAAAGACGTTATTCAATTTCAGTGTTTTTCAAAAGAGCAAGAGTCTAAAACTTATGATTTTTACAGAGTGTTAGATATTCATGAAGACATAGATTTAGAAATTTTTAAAGACGTCGATTTAAAATATAAACTAATAAATATCTTTATTAACAAAGAAGCTGCCTTTTTTGTTAATAAAACAATATTAAAAAAATTTATAACGGGCAGTTTTTTAGTAAATTTAGATCGTTCACTTTTTATTGACTTTAAAGATGTGAAAACTCAGTTTTTTATAGAAAGGGATGTAGAATTTGAAATATCTAATAATAGAAATAATTCCTTTTGTCCTGAATTGACTGTAGATATTGATAATGAAAAAGGCCAAATATCACAGGTTTTACAATGTATTGCTGGATTTAAAAATGAAAAACAGGAAACAGTGCTCAATTTGATAAGTTAGAACTATCTTCTTATGACAATTTAAACAGTGATAAAAATTTAGTACCATGCGAAAACCAATTAATTTTTAATTTAGAAGTTAAAACAGCACTAGAAGAGGAAACTTTGACTAAAGAAAAGTGCGTTATTAGAGATTTAAATAATATAAAGACGTTATAGATACTTCTGAAAAAAATATCGAGCAATGCCCTAAAAATAATGAACATCATTTTGAAGATGTTTTAAATGCTCAGGATATAAGTTTTATTGACAAAAATAGAGTTTATTTCATTGGTTTAACCTGTGCGTGTTTTGTTGTTGGAGTTTTGGGATTTCATTTTATAAAAAATAAAATTAATTAAATAACTTTAAGATTCTTAATTTATTTAAATAGTAGTACAATGTTTATAGGATTGCTATTTTTATGTAATTAATATTTAAAAACAAAGTAAATACTTCGTGACGTCATAACGGCTACTAAATTCTGCAGCTTATCTAATAAAACATTGTCAAAATGTAGATCTTTAAAGTGTAACTTAAGCTATTTTTATAGACTAATTTTCAAATTTTAAATAAAATTTATTAGTAAAGTATAATTGTCAGTTTTGCAAATTTATATAAAAAAACTAATAACACTATATTAGAAATAAAATGGTCAAAAAACATTTTTAAGTCTATGAAACTATATGTTTTGTTATACTACCATATGTATTTGATAAAAACATAGATCTCTATATTTTAAATTACTACTTTTACAATAAAATTAGACATTGAAGGGAAATGATGGTCAAATTGGTGGTTTAACAAAGTAGATTTGCTACTAAAAAATTTCAAGTATTAATATTTCTAATTAATTTTTATTAATCTTTAATTATCAATATTTCTATATGATTATTCTAAATATTAATAATTTATTTGAAAAATTTCAAGTACTAATATTCTAATTAATTTTTATAAATCTTTAATTATCAATATTTCTATATGATTATTCCAAATATTAATAATTTATTTGTAAAAAATTAAAGTACTAATATTCTTATATCTCTATATTATAAAAAGATAAGAAAAATCTGTATTTAATTTTTTACCCCTTAATGTAAAGAAAAAAAATTACAAAAAGAAACATATTATACTGTGTAACGTCTAAAATTGATTTTAAAATATAAAAATAATTATTATAAGTGTGTGTATGAACTTAAAGTTACGTTGTTATAAGAACGTTATTATTTCAAAAATTATTAAAATTAGTTTTTACACCCATAATGTAAAAAAATGAGAATTTAAAAATTGTAAAAATAAGCATTTTTTGATGTTTTTTGTTTTTCTCTAGGGGTTAAAAAATTAAATAAAATAATTTTGATAATCTCTTTTATTTAATTTTACACCCCTAAGTGGAAAAAAAATATAGAAATTTCAAAAGTGTTAAAAACAAACATGTTGTGATGTAAAACATAAAAAACCAATTTTAAAATTGCAAAACAATTATTACAAGTGCATATATGATTATTAAAATAACCCCGTTCTTAGAACGGGTAGCTATGCTAGTAACTATATAAAATTAAAGTACTTATTTTTTTATATGATTATTCCAAATATTATTATTTATTTGTAAAAAATTATAGTACTAATATTTTTATATGATTATTCCAAATATTAATAATTATAAAAGATATTATAGTACTAATATTTCTATATAATTATTAAATAATTTAAATACTAATTTTTTTAAATATAAAATAATTTTTTATTATTTCGCAAATATTTGCAAAAAATTCTTTAAAACTATAAATTATGTTTATTTTTAAATAATTTTTAAGTATGTAAATATTTTACGATATAAAAAATTTTATCTATAAAATTAAAATACCCCTTTGAGATATTTGACATGAATTTAAAATTTTTTGTTTTAACTTATTTTGAAACATAGAAATGTTTCTTCTTTATTTTAAATGTCATTATTGATTTCCATTTTGACTTATTTTGAAACATGAAATGTTTACTATCTTTATTTGTCTCCAATTAACATCCTGTCAAATATCATGCCAAATTTTTTATTTTAATTTCTTCTTTTTCATTAGTATAAATTTAATTAAAAATAGATAGAAAATATAATTAAATGTCAAAAAAGTAAAAATTTTAAAGATAAGTAAAACCATTTTAAAGTTATTTTTATTGTTTTTCAAAGTCACAACAAATCAAACAAAAACACGCTATGACGTGTACTTTAAAGCATTTTATTATTTTCAAATTTTTTAGGATGTTTTATTGAAAGAGCTAAATCAAACAGAAGATTTTTATGAGTTATTAGAAAAAGATGAAATAATCATCTATGATGAACAGAACAAAGCTTTTACTAAAATGTGTAGGTATATGTCAGAAAATACATGTAAATTATGTGTTAAAGATTTTGTATTATTAAAACGAAGATTAATGTTTGATTTTAATATACCCGAGTTACCAGTTGCTATTTATTATAGACATTTAATATTACCGAATGATCCTATTAAAAAATTACTATTTGAAATTAATAACATAAAATTTGATTTATTAGAATTAAGAGTTAAAAATATGATTTTAAGTAATAAAATACATTTTTATAGAAACAATCCTAATACTCTAGAATATGATAGAACAATGTCTCTTATGAATATTATTAATAAATTGGATATGAATAATATAAGTTTTGGATGGTATAATGTTTTATTAAATAAAAGGTTGTTGAATTATGTCTGTGATTTGGTTAGATGTAGGAAAATGCCTTTGATTTTTATAAATGGAGAATTTATAGGGACCTTAGAAATATTTGAGGAACTTTTTGTTCAGAAAAAGCTGGACACAATTTTAGAGAATATAAGAAATGTATCATAAAAGTACTTTAAATAAATAAGTTTTGAAATTATAAATTGAGTTTTATGTATCTAAAGATTATAAAGATAAAGTTTATAAATGTAAATATATCTTAGATTACCTATTTTATATTTATTCTGTTAACATTAAATTGTTAATAATAACTTGTATTTAAATGCTGTACATAAATATTTTATAGACCTTAATTATAAATCTGTTATTTATGCACTTAAGAAAATTAAATGCATAATTATTTTACAGACCTTACATTATTATTATAATTATTTTATAGACCTTACATTATTGTTATAAATATTTTGTAGACCTTACATTATTGTTATAAATATTTTGTAGACCTTTGTTTTATTATAATTCTGTAAATATTGTGCATAATTACTTGATTTATTTTTTAATTTTTTATGCCCCATGAACGAGAACATGGAAATTATCAATTGTACAAGAAAATTAGAAAACAAATTGGCCTCTTTAAAACTAAAAAGAAGTCAATTTATAATAAATTTATTAAAAGAAAAATTTAATAATCAATATAAAGAAATTGAACAACTTAATAAAACAATTGAAGAATTTAAAAACAAAGAAAACAAAACATATGAAGATTTAGAAAATCAGAATAAATTACTAAGTGAAGAAAATAATCTTTTAGTTGAAAAAGTTAATTCTTTAAATAAACAAATTGAGTTTATGCAAAAAGAAAAAAATAATAAATCACTGCATGAAAATGAAAATCATAAAGAAGAAATAAAAAAACTAAATAAGGAATTGTTAGATTTAAAAAATAATGAAACATAAGAAGAAATAAAAAAACTAAATAAGGAATTGTTAGATTTAAAAAATAAGGAAAATAAGGAAAGTTTGGATTTAAAAAATAATGAAAATAAGGAATTGTTAGATTTAGAATTAAGAAATCAATATAATAAATTAATAAAAGAAAATGAGTATATGAAAAAGTTAATAGATTCCCTTGAAAATACAAATATAAAATATCAAAAAGATGTTAATGAAACTTCTAATATTATAAATATATTTGAGAAATTAAATTTTAAATTAGATGAAATGAAAAAAGAGTTAATAAATAAAAACAAAGAAATAAATGAAGAAATTAAACATTTTAAGGATTTTGTAAATGTTAACAACAAAGGAAATTATAATAAAGAAGATCTATTAAAAGATAATACAATTAAAATATTAAAAGAAAGTTTGAAAATTAAAGAGAAACTTTTAAATCAAAAAATATCAACGAAAAATGAAAACTTTAAGGAAAATTCAGATGTTTTAGAAAATGAAATTTTATATTCTGAAGTACCTAAAGTAAAAAAAACAAAAAAAGTTAAAGAAGAAAAGAAACAAAATGTAAATAGTAAAAAACAAAGAGTGAATGATATAGAAAAAGGTAAGGAATTTGAAAAAGTAAATGATATAGAAAAAGGTAAGGAATTTGATAAAGTGGTGAAAAATAACACAAATTTGTTATCACAAAAAATGAATTCAAAACCTTTTTTAAATAAAAATAATACTTCGTTTTTTGCTAATTTATCCTTTGCGGATTCAAGTCCTGTGCATAAACGATATGACAATTAGAAGAAAATTATAAATTTTTAAATTTACTAGTTATTTTATTTATAATCTCTGTAATACATTTAAAAGATAATTTAATTTTAAACCTATTAAATATTTTCATGTAAAATACAATGGTAGTTTTTAATTAAGAAATTCTGATAATACTTAAAAAAATATTGCATTGATTAAAATTTGTTAAATATTTATTTTAATTTGCTTATCATATTTGAGTAAATATGGACTAGTACTTAGTTAAGGCTACGCTTAAAGAAATACAATGTTATTTGTTAAATAATTAACTTTCCGCTTAATGTAATCTTGTTAGTAGATTTATTTTTAGTTCTTGTAAAACTAAAGTTCAATTTCTTTAGTGTCTTATTTTTTATGCGCATAATTAAAAGAAGATAAAATTATTAAAGTTTGTTGAATTAAATATATTTATATTTTTCTTAGACTAGAATATTTCTTATTTGAATAATTAGATGAAATAAAATATAAAGTTAAATATTACAAATCATTTACTGCAATAGTACAATGTAAAATAGCTTGTTCTTTACAGATTACTACTTCTAAATTAAGAAATTGATGATTACAAAATTTACCATACAATTCTATTGACATTTATTTGATATTTTAAAATGTAGAAACAATTAAGTTTTGTTTAAACTTGTCACTTTTAAGTTTCATTGAACATAAGTGTATTTTCTTTAACCAACATTATCTTTCTCATTTATGCAGTTTTACAAATTAAAATTAAAGAATTAAAAAATAGATTATATTAAAAATTTAGTTTTTAGAATTATATTGTAATGATTACTTTTGTGTTAAGTCAATATAATTTATTTCATAAAACTATATTTTATAAACTATATTTTCTTAAAACTATTATATTTCATAAAATATTATATTTTATAAAACTATTATTTTTCATAAAACTATTATAATTACTTTATAAAACTATGTCAATATAATTACTCTATAAAACTATTATAATTACTTTATAAAACTATGACAATATTATATTTTACAGATTAATAAACAATAATAATTTATTAAATTTAAATCTTACATTGTCTTATATTATTCATTCTCCTTTTAAAGCTGCCAATTAAATTAACACGTCAAAAAGAATATAACATTAAAAAACCAATGAAACTAAACAAATTAGAAAAATAACTTCATAAAAATTGGTAATTGTAAAATGTCAATGAAATTTTAATAAATTAATTAAAAAGATAATTTCTTTTTTACTCCCTCAATTTTTTTATGGTAAATGAAATGCCTCTTAACAATATGGAAAGAAACATTATTGATAATTGTATTGCTGAATCTGGCTATTGTAAAGCGGGAAATATTTCAAGTGAAAGAAAATGGAATCTTGTCGTTAAACAAGATTTATTTGACATAGTGAAAAATAACTTTGATATTTTGAAAAATACAGAAAAAAAAAGTTTAAAAAATAAAGATTTGAAAATTTTACTCGCTAATTTTAGTCATTTAATTTTAGGAAATGTTGATTGGAATGAAAAAAATAAAGAAGAAGGTGCTAGACTACTTTTCGGTATTAATTATTGGATGTGTAAAGAAGGAGGTCCTAATGTAGTAGATTTCTCTATACAAAATAATATACATGCTGATATTGTTTTTTTAATAATACAGTTATTTGATAGATTTATATAAATTTAATATTCCAGTGTAGTTTGCTTTATAAAATAAATTATACTCTTTAATGGTCAAAGAGTCTTCTGACGGGGAAAACGTTAAATATACAAAAATAAAATGATTAGTTTTTTAACCCTTTAATGGTCAAAGAGTCTTCTGACGGGGAAAACGTTAAATATACAAAAATAAAATATCTTTCAAATGAACATTTTTATAATATAATTTGTAAAATACTTGATATTTATCCTTGGAAAAAGTCAAAAGGAGAAGATTTTGTTATGACTTTAAAGGTTTCTGACGATCCTAAAGAGGATTTTTTATTTGTTAAAATTTTTAATCGTA
The DNA here is from genome assembly GCA_019425675.1 of Leucinodes orbonalis. Taxonomy (NCBI): domain Eukaryota; kingdom Metazoa; phylum Arthropoda; class Insecta; order Lepidoptera; family Crambidae; genus Leucinodes; species Leucinodes orbonalis. Next base: position 6,397 of record PQWD01000306.1, on the reverse strand, counting down.
AAAAAAACGTGTATGGGTTTTCTATTGGAGATATTGTAAAAATACACAAAATTCGATATTTTACAAAGAGTTTTTACATTTTAGATAAAGAAGGATCAATTATAAAGACAAATTCTATGGATAGTAATGTAAATATATTGCAAAACGAGTCTTTAGTAGAAAATATTAATTTTCCAATAAAAAAAATTTTTGAGTTAGTTTACTCAGAATATATAAAATTTATAGGAATGTTGATTTACAACAAAAGAGAGAGATAATTTGACAATACTAGGGTTTATTGATTACACGATTAATAAAAATATAAAAAAATCCCAAAATAAAGCTTTTTACGAAAATAATATGATTTTATACGTCAGAGCGTGGGATAAAATGGCAAAAGATGCCTTAAATTTAGAAGAAAACACTTTTTATTGCGTCGAAAATCTCAAAATCAAGGTAGAAATTACAAAAATAAGCTCTGATCTTTCTGATAACCCATTATCAAAGGTTTCTGAAGTCACTGATGAAAAAGTTATAAATGAAATTAAATCTCGATCAAATTTGCCAAAAGACAGAATAATAAAATTTTCCGATCAAGTTTACACGTCTAACAAAGTATTTTTAATTAAAAACATTAAAGATCCTGGATATTATAAAATACAAGTTAAATTAATAAGACATCATCCTTTTAAAGGTCAGATTATTAAAATTTGTTCTACCTGTGGGATTGTTAAAGAAAATGGGAATTTAAAATGTAAATGTGGTACACTTTTTGACGAATTTTTTGTTGTTAAATATTTGGCAAAAGACGAAAGTAGTGAATGTTTGTTACTTTGTAAAAATGAAGTAGCGAAATCAATGTTAAAAAGATGTGAACCAGAAAGAAGTATAGAATTGTTAGTTTATTGTGATTATAGAAAGAACAAATTATTTTTTGAAGTAAAAGACTTGCCAAATTTTGTTTTATAAAAATTTACATATTTGTAAATCTACTTGTTATTTAATATTATAAAGTAATATATTTGTAAATCTACTTGTTATGTAATATTATAAAGTAATTATTTGTAATATATATTTGTAAATATAGAGCTATATATTTTTTAAATATAATTTGTTCTTACTAATACAGTTACTAATTTTGTAATATCATGATTCATTTATAAGTTATTTGAAATTACTTGTTTTATCTCATAAATAATTTATTTGAAATTACTACATTCGTTCTTTAAAAAAAGATATTTTTTTTACCCCATTAGAATGCCAGGTGAAAAAATTAGCAAAGATGAAAAAGTTGATGACAAAGAATTTAATAATGAAGACAACAAAACAGATGATAATGTCTCCAGTGATTCAAATGACAATTCTTCAGAAAATGATTCTGATGTTACTTCTGAAACTTCTTGTGATACAGATTCTGATGACGAAACAGACAGCGAAGAAAGCGACGATTCAAGTGATTCCAATTCTGAATAAATAAAGTTTTATGCCATTTTTTTTTTATGCAACATTTTTTTATGCAATATCTTTTTTATGCAATGTTTTCAGTATGTCCTCTTGTATTGTGTTTTTCATCTTTAAATTCATCCAATGTTTTCAGTATGTCCTCTTGTATTGTGTTTTTCATCTTTAAATTCATCCAATTTTCTAATTTCTTCTAATGATAACTCAATTTTTTGTTGAGTCTGAGGTGGACCTTTTTCATTTATTTTTTTTAATAACATGTCACCAAATTCTTCTAAAGTATATTTTGGTTTTATTCTATTGGTCAGTAAATCTTTCCTATCAATTTTCTTTATAGTAATAGATTCCTTTTCCTTTTTAATTTTTAAAAACGAGAACTCCAATTTTAAAAAGTTAATTGTTTCGACACTCAACACAAAAATAAAAAGAAGAGATAAAATCCATTTTTTATCTTCCCAATCAATAAAATCGTATTTAAAAGACTTTTTAATTCGATACATAAAAATTTTATCATTTCTTGAAATCTCCGATTTTTCTTTTACATTTTCGTAAATTTCTGATAATTTTATAAAAGTAGCAGAAGTTTCTTTGTCACAAATTAAATCAGTTATATAAAAAATGAAATTTTCAAATTCTTCTAAGCTTTCTTCTTTTTTATTTTTTAATTCTAAAAATTTAGCATTAACAAAAGGAATACAAAGATTTAGGAGATCAGACGAATCCAATTCATTAAAGTTATTATGAGGAATTTGTACAAATAAAATATAATTCTGTACAGGTTTATTATTCAAAATATTGACAATCTCTTCTTTTAAATTCATAGGGTTAAAATACAGAGAAGATCTTACCTTAATATTAAAGAAGTTCTATTTTAACTAATAGGATTTGGAAATAATTAGATTTATTTAGATATATTTTAAAAAGTATAGAATAATATTGTAATTGATATTGAAGTAGGTATTTTAAAAAGTATAGAATAATATTGTAATTGATATTGAAGTAGGTATTTTAAAAAGTATAGAATAATATTGTAATTGATATTGAAGTAGGTATTTTAAAAAGTATAGAATAATATTGTAATTGATATTGAAGTAGATTTAAAATACTTTTTTAATATTAATATCAAATTATAGATCAGTTGAATGAGAATCACAGTCCCAAGTTCACTGTTTCCTATGTAAAGGTTCTACCCTTCTTACTTGCAAAGAAAAAAAATTAGTCAGTGTATTTTAACAATATTAAAACACCTTTTTCAACATTGATATTTAATCAGTGTATTTTAAAATGGTAGAAAATTGATTTAATTTACTTTTTAAATTAAGGGAACTAACTTTACAACTTAAAATGTAACTTATAAATTGTGTAAAAATAATAGCACTATTCGAAAAAGTAAGTTTATTTTTTACTCGAATGATAGTCAGATAGTTTAAATACTTTTTTTAACGATATTTGTTAAATACAACATTTTTATGGTAATATAATAAATATAATAAATATCTAAGATTAATATAAAATAAAGCTAGTAAGTCAATGATTGAAATCTTAGAGAATATGACATTAATTTAAAATACAATTGATATAAAATATTTAAGATTAATATAAAATAAAGCTAGTAAGTCAATGATTGAAATCTTAGAGAATATGACATTAGTTTAAAAATACAATTGATATAAAATATTTAAGATTAATATAAAATACACTAAAAATTAATATAAAGAATACACTTTATATAAAATGCAATTAAAAGAACACGTAATGTTAAAAAACAGTTTTATTAATCACATCTACCTAGAAACTCTCTCTTTTTAAATCCTTCTTTATTAATCAAAAAACATTCAAATCCCATTCCTCCAAAAGTGTCTCTGTCCGAAGAATTTAGAAATGTTTGCACTGATGTTGTAAAAAGATCATCATCTTCCATATCGGGATAAAATAAAGCTTCTGATAACCCCATGAGATTTTTACTTGCTGTACCCGCAGTCGCAAATTCTTTTGTCTCTTTCATTGCTCCTATACAATCCATACTGGAAGCATAAGGCGTATTGTCTTGATTAATACCACAAACTATAGCACTAACATAATAGGGTTGTAGTCTTTTTTGATATAACATGAAAGAAATCATATGACTTAACTCAGAAGGTTCCATTTCTCTTTTATTATCTTGAACAAAAAGATTGTAATTTTTTCTTATTTTCTTAAACAACATTTCAGCATCAGAGACGAGACCTGTAAACCCGAAAAAAAGTCTATTATTCAAAGTGTAAACTTTAGTAAAACTTTTACTAACAGAAATGGGTCCAGATCCTAATCTTTTATCTGAGACTATTGAAACAGAAAATTTCCCTACCATAGCAAGAAGAGATCCACCGTAGTGTTGAGAAATATCGCTCATTTTTAGGGCTAAAAAACCTAAAATATAAAAAATATTGTAAAACTTTGCCAGTAGATGACCAAATTTCAAAATTGTAAATTTTTTAACCCCCATGAAACATTTGCTTTATAAACAAAAACCTCTTTATAAAAGAATTTATATGTTACCAATTTACTTTTTACCTGTTTTAATTGGTCTTACAAAATCATACCAAATTGTTCCTTTGTTTACTATTTTATTTTCAATTTTCTTAACACTTTTAACTTGCTGGTCAGATAAATTTAAAATTCTATTTACAATGAACTTGTCAAAGAAGCCAACTCATGTTTTCTACAAAGGTAAACTTTGTCAAATTAATGGTAATACTTTTTTTTATAATAAGTCAAAATTTTTAATAGAAGATAAAAAATTTTTACAACTAATACCAAAAACAACATATAAATATAAACTTTATAATTCGGAATTTAAAAATCAAGCTTTTATACTGAACATCATGTAAAACACTATCCAAAAACTTTTTTAAAATCGATCCGCCAACTTTTATAGACTTATTCTGTCAACATGCTACGCCCATTTTTTGTTTTTCAAATTTTTTGTGGTATACTTTGGTGTCTAGACGAATACATTTATCAGTCTTTATTTACAATAGTGATGCTTATTATTGTAGAAGCAGGACTTGTCTTTCAAAGAATAATAAATTTAAAACAATTTAAGACTATGAATCATGAAATACTAAAAGTAGAAAAAAAAACAGAAAAAGATTTTCTAAAAATTGATTCTTTAGATATTTTGCCTGGCGATATTCTCCGTCTTACTGATTGCATTAGAATTCCATGTGATTTGTTACTTTTAAAAGGAACATGTGCTGTAAATGAAGCTATTTTGACTGGAGAATCAATTCCACTTGTAAAAGAAGATTGCTCTGAAGTTGATGGAGAACGTATTTTTGACATGGAAAAAGACAAAAACATGTGCTTTTTGCGGGTACTGAAATTGTAAAATTAGACAATACCGCGATAGAATGTTTTGTTTTAAAACAGGATTTGACACGATTCAAGGCGAACTTATAAAAAAATGATGTCAAACGACGAAATTACAATTAATGATGTCGAAGCCTTTGGATTTATTGGTATGTTATTATTTTTTGCACTGATAGCCGCATTTTATACATGTAAAGAAGGTCTTAAAATGGGCAAAACTGGATATAAGGTTTTTTTGGAATGCATTTTAATTATTACAAACGTTGTACCTACCGAATTACCTTTAGAACTAAGCATGGCTGTTAATTCTTGTGTTTCGGCACTAAAAAATTTAGGAATTTATTGTCTCGAGCCTTTTCGAATTCCCTATGCCGGTAAAGTAAACGTTTGTTGTTTCGATAAAACTGGAACATTGACCGAGACAGCTCTAAAAGTAGCGGAAATTTATTATACAACTATTAATACGGTTGATGTACTTCGTACATGCCATACACTTATAAAAATTAACAATACTTTGACGGGAGATCCGTTAGAAACAGCTGTACAAGATTTTATGAAAAAAATAATATTGAAATCTAACAATGTTAATATCAGCGGAACAATAAATTTGACAGATACAAGCTTTGTTGAGAGTATAAATAGAACAATGGATACTTACTACAATATAAAAAAGAAGTATTTGTTTTCTTCAGAATTAAAAAGGATGACTGTCGTTTATGAAAAATATAGAGAAACTTTTGTATCGATGAAAGGCGCACCTGAAATCATAAAATTATATTTAAAAAATATACCTAGCTGTTATGACGACTATAAAAAATTTGCAAAAAAAGGTTATAGAGTAATTGCGTTAGCTCACAAGACATATAAAAAATGTCATTCGTTTGTAAGATCAGACGTAGAAAACAATATGAATTTTGCGGGATTTATTTATTTGAATGTCAACTGAAAGAATACGCAATAGAGACTGTAAGAGATCTTCAAGAAAGTGGTCATAAGGTGCTTATGATAACAGGAGACAATCTACTTACTGCGATATCAGTAGCCAAAAAATTGAAAATAATTGATGAAGATAATGAAAAAGCAGGAGTTGAAGGAGATTCTATCGATGAAATTTTGTACACCGATTTTTTGAAGATTTTCTTGTTTTTGCTCGAGCAAATCCGAGCCACAAGGAAAAATCGTCGAACGGTACAACAAATGGGATTTTATACGTTGATGTGCGGGGACGGGAAATGATGTTGGCGCATTAAAATCTTCTCATGTAGTTGCTTTACTTGAACCACAAGTCTGCACTAAATCAAAATTGATTTTGAAAGAACAAACTAATTCTCATCAAGCTTTATTAAAAAAATTAGCTGAGGAAGTGGATGACCAAAATCAATTAAAAATGGGAGATGCAAGCGTTGCTGCTCCATTTACAGCTAAGACTAAATCACTAGAGTGCATTCTAAATATTATTAGGCAGGGAAGAAGTGCGTTAGTAACGACAATTCAGATGTATAAATTTTAGCACTAAATTCTCTTGTAAACGCTTTCTCACTTTCTGTTTTAGATTGCATGGGCATTAGATTTAGTGAGTACCAATTGGTTTCTTCAGGGATGCTTG
>PQWD01000305.1:0-31566 GCA_019425675.1 Leucinodes orbonalis | reverse complement strand
TGTTCTTTTCAAGGAAATGTGTTCCGCTCGTTTGTTTTAAGGCATTTGTAAACTGCTCTAGTGATACAGAAGGTTTCACACATTCAGTCGTAATGACTGCAAACGGTCATCATTTGTAATAATAGGTATCTACTCGTATTTCATCATATCTTGATCCGACTGCACGGTGACCAGTGACTGCCTGAGTTAGTTTAAATGATTGAGAGAAATCTTAGTGGAATCTAAATGATTTTTCGCTGTCGGCCTTCTCAACTTAACCATCAAATAGACCTTTAATTTTTTACTATTCATGGTACAAATGTCACTTTAGGTATCTCATTAGTACCACCTTCATTTTTGGAGTATTGTCCGGTGAAGCTGTGAAGGCCACTGAGCCCACAGCAATACCTAAAGCATGTCGAAAAAGAAGTTTTTTTTTCTGGAAATAAAATGCAAGTGTGGCTTCAGAACACGAAATCTATGTTCTGTTAAGAAAGTAGATACAAAAATATAGATAAAAACAGAAGCCAGTGGCCAAACAGGTATAATCAGCATCTGCAGTAGTTAAGTCCACTGCAGCGCTGATATTCTGGTTGTAACTGTAGCGAGTGTGTGGGTCAGAAGAATTTTAGCATTCCTTGATTAGCCTAAGTCTTATCACCCTATTTAAGGGAAAGGTAAATATATAAGTAATTCTGTAAAATCACTATATTTTCTACTATAAGATAATTATTATCTACATGATGAGTAAGTAACATGTTTTCTTAAACAGATAATAAACAGATAAACACAAACAACGGGAAGTTAACTTGCTACACCGTAAGGCACATCTTAACAATTCAATGCTTAAGCCAACCATGAAGTATGACCTAGCTAAACTTATGTTTTTTTTTGTAATCCGACAAGGACACTTCAATATGGCTTTTGTAACAAAATCTATTGTCGTCTTTAACACGGAAGTAATTTAGTGAAGCGATCATTAAAATTCTAATAGATATTTGCCAAGTGGATTTCATAGATAGAGGCCCGTATTCTAGAACGAGACTCAAAAGCGTTGATCTTTACTTAAATAGAGTTAGAAAGAGATGCAACTATTTATCGTATATAAGTGGCAATTTATGCCTATTATATTACTCATTGACAGACACTTGCAGTTTATGTTTTATTTTTATAATTTTAATTCAATAATCGAAAGAATTTCATAGCAATGCTAAAGCGATGCGATGTAAAGGAAGGCCTATGACCTGAGGTGGCCGTTATAATCTGATGATGATGAACATAAAAAAATACTCTTTGAGGTCTGCAAAAATTCGTATTAACTTAAATACTTATATTTAGGTATGTTTTTGCATTCAACCAGAACCTTATGATTTAAGTAGATCAGGGGGCTTACCGCCATCTCTTTAAAGAGTATTACAATAATATTACCTCGCCTTTCAGACACAAAAATGCCGACGTATCATTATAGTAATACTGTTTTAAGAGATGGCGGTAATCCGAGTGTACTTGTTTTTTTTGATGAGTTATTGGCTGTACTATGAGGTAAACGACTGCGACTGGTACGCCATGATTATAATATTAATTAATATCTTTTTAACTAATTAAAACTTCTGTAAAATTTAAACACTGATTTAAAAAATATCTAATTTCGGACATAATGGTTAAATATATAAAAGTGACAAAGAAATCGAAGCTAAAAGCATCTTAACACAAACAAATTTTTAACAACCATGCGTTCAAGTAAGTTTAAAGAATGCACCTAAAAAATTCCGCAGAGAATAACATAATATAAATAATTTTTTTACTTAGGTACCTACTACAGTTTTTTTTTGAGAAAATAGTGGTTCATCGTTTATGACGTTAAAATACTACTGACTAGACTAGATCATTTAAATCAAATTTCGTTGTTAGACTTCATGATAATGTAAATAAATCATGTATTTTTTAATATTAACAATCCCATATTTTATAAGTAAGAGGTGGGGCACATTCTTTATTACTTTGGAAGTGTCTCTCGAGCCAACTATTAGAAAAATATACTTATATAAGAAACCTCAATATCATTTTTTAAGACCTACTGATACCCGACACGTGTGGGTTCAATGACAAAGTTTTACAGTCAGACAAACATGACGAATATATAATTCTGTATTTGCATTTGGATACGGAACCCTAAAAACATAAATAAGACCTTCAAATGTGCGTCGCGAGTGTTCATAAAACATTAATTGTATTTCGCAAAGATGGGCCGTATTGATAAATGGTATAACCATTAACAAATGTGTCTAGATCGCTATTTAGGACACTAAATTACACGACTAAGAAAAGTCGGCGATCATTATCAGGCATTGTACGGCGTCGGAGTTGTAAAACCAGTGTTTTGCTATACCAAAACTATATTGCATATATACAGGGTTAATTTTGAATCATTTGCGTCCATTCGATCTATTATTGTACTCATATTATGGAATGTTATATGGGTTCCTAATACCATTTGGTATTTATCATAAAAGTTTTACAAAACAAATGATAAATAAATTATCGCATTGCATTAAGGTGTTCTATAATTTATTATAGCTCGTACTACAATTTATATATTCTTTATTCTGCACGCCCGTGCCGCGATCCCAGCACGCCTGTTAAGGCTGAGAGCCATCTGCGCTCGCCAATTGCCCGGTGAAGCTGTAAAGGCCATCTGCGGCCAACAGCAGTAGTCAGTTCGAAAAAAAACCCAGCACGCCTGCGTGTGCGCCGTCCTCTGTCACACCGCGGGCCGTGAACCCACCTCACCCCATATTTAATTAAAGTTCTTTTTTGAAGTAAACTTTTTTATTTTTTATTGTAATATGTATTATTGATCAATCGCTAATTGTTTACTTGATTTTAAGGCTTTTATTTATATCTTATTTTTGTATTAATAGATTTGCCTCATATTAGGTGGATGTACTTTAAATCACGAGTATGTTCTTGCTTTATAAAATTACCAATATTCTCGATTTCACCATGTATAAATCGTAAGTTACAAGGGATTGAATCATCATCATCAGCCTATATAATCCCAGTGCAGGGAACACGCGTTCCCACAGAGCATAGCCGTGGGGACATTGGACTAACCCACCAACAAGTCCAATGCGAATTGGCGGGTGTTAAGACTACTATTATAAGATTGTAGCCGGGGCTGATGGCTTAACTTGACCCCTAAGCACGTCTAACAATCTTGCACTGATTCCGCCTGCCACGTCCTTCTAGGCTTACCACCATCCCTTGAAACAGTATAACAATAATATTACTTCGCCGTTTCTGGTACAAAAATGCTGACGTATCATTAAACTAATACTGTTTTAAGAGATGTTGGTAACCCCTCTGGGCGGCTTTTGGTACCTAAGAGTTTTTGGGTAATATGATCTAACACGAGGTTATTGAATTGTTGTGTATTACTATTTTATTGCATTGTTGTACGTGACTGTATTGTATTATGTGCACTTGAGCTCAATAAAGATCCACTACAGAAAGACTGTCAAAAACAATCAAACGAAGTGCAAACGATTACAAAAAACATGCACACACGTGATTCGTCAAATGGTGATCTCATGAAGGTTTGTGGAAACTGGAAAGGTTACATTCATTTCCCGACTCTGAGTTTTCTCTGGGTAGGAATCCTCGCTCCTCGCATCATAAGATATAATTTATTGAACTATTCAAATACTACTAAGAAGCATTACCACAACCTTATGAGGTTACCATATTATATATCAGATTTCCTGAGTGACCGGTCAATACGAGTAGTCATTGATGGCTACTATTCTGACCTCCAACCTATCGATGCCGGCGTTCCTCAGGGATCGTCCTGTCCGCAACTCTATTTTTGCTGCACATAAATGATTTGCTTATGCCCGGTATCATTGGGTATGCAGACGACAGCACAGTTACGGATAGGTATTTATCGGACGCAAGGGCCAGTAAGGAAGAAACCCAGTCTTGTCGAGAGGCCATGGTAAGCCGTGTGGATGCGTCCCTTCAAGCAGTCTCCTCTTGGGGTGATGCTAATCTGGTGACGTTCAACGCTACCAAAACAGGCGTGTCTGTTCTCCAAACGGAGCAAATTCGAGCTTGCTCCGACTTTCCGGAATGTACCTGTCATAGTGACTGATAGCCTAGAGCTTCTTGGTGTTCATCTCACTGCCAATCTCAACTTCGGCCAATATATCGAGTCCAAAGCAAAGACTGCAGCAAAAAAGCTTGGGATCCTTTCCAAGGTCAGGCAGTATTTCACCCCAGGACAGCTTCTAGCATTATATCAAGCCCAAGTCCGGTCTTGTATGGAATACTGCTGCCACCTATGGGATGGATCAGCCAAATACCAACTGGCTGTTTGGACTCGATTGAGCGGCGTGCTGAGCGGCTCATTGGCGACCCTACTCTGACTGATGCTAAGCTGCAAAGCCTCGAGCATCGTCGTAGAGTTGCACGGCTATCAGTTTTTTACAGGCTACATTTCGGTGAGTGTGCGATGGAATTACACGCGTTAATTCCACCAGCCCCTTTTCACCATCGGGATACAAGACGGAGGCGAGCGTTCCATCCCTTACGTGGTAGACATTCCACACATCCGCACAGCCCGCTTTGGTGCTCGTTCCTAATGCGCACCGCAAAGGAATGGAATTCTTTGCCTCCTTATGTGTTCCCCGATCATTACAACCTGGCCGTCTTCAAGGCAAGAGTGAATAGGCTGTTTCTAGGCAGTCATGATCCATCCTCGGCCGCATCTTCACTTACCATCAGTGAGATGGCGGTCAAATGTCTGCCTATAAAGGATAAAAAAAAAAAAAAATATTTTAATTTATGTGTGATTGAATGTAGTTATGTATTTATATTGTATAATATTACTTATATGTATAAATATTTACATCACAAAACATGGCTTCAGGTTTATTTCATTCTAAAAATATACAAATATGATAAGGTTTTAACCCCAGCAACGAAAATTGGTTGTTTCTTCTTTAGATTAAAAAGACAACATAATATTGCTCAAGTAAAATGGAAGTGTTTATAGGTATTCCCATTGGGATATTTTATTGCTGCGAAATGTATACACCGGTGACATAATATTTTAGCAAAGTTACACTCTTTATCAGCAAGTTGAAGTGGCAGTGGGCTGGTCACGTATGTCGCAGAACAGATGGCCGTTGAAGCAGACGAGTTCTGGAGTGGGGACCGCGTCTTGGCAAGCGTAGCGTAGGATGCCCTCCGGCCCGATGGACCGACGACTTGCGAAAGGTCGCTGGTGGAAGCTGGATGAGAAAGGAGGAGGACCGGGATGTCTGGCGCAAAATGGGGGAGATCTATGTCCAGCAGTGGACTGCAATAGGTTGAAGAGAGAGAGAGAGAGAGACACTCTTTAGAATTTCCAGAATATACCTTTAATAAGATGTTTTGCAATAAATAACACGCAATTTTTTGGAGAATACCACGGCCAATTATTAAGACACCGATTAAAATACCTTTAGATTTCAGGTTTTCTGTTAGTATTGTTGGCTTTAGATAGGCTTTTCGTGCAGTTTCACTAGGTGATACACTCGGAACTGAGTCGTCTAGCTTGCCCGATATGGTGTTGTGTATTAGGACTGTTTTGCACTTCTGTGTTTCAGGATGGGGGCACAATAGCTAGTCAAATTAGCGGGTATAAGAGACCTAACATTTTGTCATGGTCAGTCGTATCACTTACCAGGTGAGCGCCCTGACCGTCTCTTTGACTCATGACATCAAAAAGAGTTTCTTTAGGCCATTGGCGAGGGCTCTTAAATTATTACAGATTTTAGGAAAATAATTTCACAATTTTTTTACCAACCAGAAAGGTTTCCATGGAAATATTTTAATCATAGCCTTTATAGCATAATTAAAATTATAATTGAGTATTATAATCATAGCCTAATTTACTGAATGTACGAGTACATTGTTGGTAAGTAACTTAAGCGCTGAGCAGTATTTATTCATTATCTAAATCCCCAAAATAATTATAAAACCAGGCATTTCGAGCCGCGGCCGTAAGGCAATTATTACTAAATCCCACGTATAAGATTTAATTGTGAAATTTAAGCGTCTCCCGTTAATACATCCCAACACAAACACACAGAAGCACGTCGGAATAATTGAAACTCCCCGCTGAATAAACATGCACGGGGTTTAGTTGAGACTCCCTTTACATTTGTAAAGGGTCCAAATCCCTTCGCGCACAAAGCGGATCACTATAACTCTGATGGCCATAAACTTAGCGGTGGCTCGACGGCACGAATTGGTCAGACGTGTTATATTGAGATCTTTCTGTATTATGTGACAAGTTTGAAGAATCCAGATAGAAGGCTTTTTTAAATATTGAAGTAAACGAGTCGACAAGTTCGCTCTCTCTCTTTCCCTATTAATCTATCGTAGTCAGCTGAACGGTTCCAAAAACAACAAAGTAATATTGTTTATCTAAGGCTGCACGGCATATTTTATGCCAAATATCTCAGTTCGCCGCTATGTTAATTGAACCTCCGTTAATTGAAAGTCCGTCGTCAGTCCAACCGGTCATTAGTTTGCTCACCGAGTGGAAACTAATACGACTGCTTATGGATACTTGCAGTGTTGAAGGAAACCAATAAATGTGGATAGTAATTAATCTCGGTACGATCTGCCTATCGCCCGTCACCCAAGTCTTCATTGTTTTTCTTAATAACTGCTGCACCGGGCAAGAGGCAAGCGCTAATGGCATTCAACCTTAAAAAATGCACGTTCATAAGGGCCTCCCAGGGTGGAATTCGAACCTTGGCTTAGGGCGTCGCGGGGAGGGTTAGGTTATCTAGTATTATGTTCGGAGAGAAGAAGTGAAGCGGCACGGCACATGCCGGCCACGCGAATAGGAACTGGCGAACCTACAGGGAAGAGCGACGAAGGTCGATTTGAAAATCTCCCAAGACGACAGTTGATACGTCTCTAATACCCAATTAATCCACTAGCTACAGTGACTCATCCCCGAAACACAGAAGAACAATTACTATTATTTGCAATTATAATAAAAAATGTTCTTAATGAATTCGAATGCAGGTAAAAGGTCTCATAAGGTAAATTCCTGGAACCAACTTCACCTCCTAGCTGAGGCTAGAAAGTTGTTTCGTTACTTACTTTTCAAGTCTATATGTCAAACTGTATTTATTTTACAAATACTTATGTAAAATATTTAATGTCATAGGTACATTTTAAACAAGTTCTGAGAACAGCTGTTTGTCGGGCTTATCGTTAAGGGGTGTCTAACCATGGGGAAAGGTCACAAGTTTCCGCCAGGAACAGATGTTTGTGGCACGCGCATTTATATAAGGGATGATACATTTTAATTCTTACTATTTGAAGAACTTGTATTTGTTGAACTAGCTGACCCGACAGACTTCGTCTGTCAGAAAAATGTGTAATGTGGCAGTGTTTTGTTCCTACCTTTTTTATATTCTTTGCAAAATGTATCCTGAACAGAACCGTCACCCTGGTTCGGTGTGAATTAAAAATAATTAAATAAAACACTATAAGCATTTAAAAGTAAGTAATTTTAATGAATTTTATATTATAATAGCAATAAAGCTCAAATTGATTCTACGTTTTAGTTAGAAAACGTTTGTATGTGAAAAAGAAAAGGGGTATTTTTAGGGTTTTCTCGGCAATTATTCGATTTTTTCTCGCCGTATGAACCATCCTTGGACTTCAACGAACATTTTAAAAAAAGAATTGGCCAAATTGGTCCAGGCGTTGTTGAGTTATGCGCTTACCAACACATTTTGCGATTCATTTTTATATTATAGATTATCTAGTACTCCGGGATCTGCCTTTAAATTTGTAATGCTAACAATATTTCTTGCAACTGCTGGTAATATTATATTAAGTTTTTAATTCATCGATAACCAGTTTTTCCGAGCTTTTAGAAACTAGCACACCGAGAGCAGTAGACTCTGCGAATAGGTACCCATAAATTCACAACAACTGCAGGATTATTTATCTAATCTTATTAATTCTATACGAATTGAGAAATAATTGAAAATTGGCTTGGGTTCTTTGTTCATGTTTTAAATTGACAACCTGAAGGCATGTTTCGTGTGACGGCACATAAAAATTATAACTAAAGACAGGCAACTCACGAAGCATAGGTCTCGGCATGCACGGGTCCTTACCCAGTGGTCTGTCGGGGTCGTGGCGGCGGCTGCAGCACTTGTTACCCATGGCGCGGCCCGCCCGCTACGCCGCGCCAATGCTGCTTCTGCAATAACGAAACGCAACATTATTAAAGGTCTAAGTATTTCCTGTACTTATACTCACATACACACACAAACACCGCGCGCACACACACACGCGCGCGCACACACACACAAATTCACGCGCGCGCGCACGCACGCACCTAACATATTACGAGTAAGTATTATCAGAAACACACCCGCACCAACTATCTCGCTCTTACACATACAGGCATGTACGCATATCACAAGCCCATAAGATGAGCGTAAGTGTACTCCTATATGCTATACACAGAATACAAACGTTAAAACCTCAATCAAGAGCCAACTTCATGTACATACCAAACATTGAAACTTAATTTTAACATAAGTGCCCGACAGACAAACATAAAAATATTTGTTTTGAATATTTATTGATTACCTATATAATGAGTATAATGACGCAAATACAGGTGTTTGAAAATAAAATACAAAATGTCACGTTTTATAGATATGTTGTTAACTTACACAATTAGATACTGGATTAGTAAAGACGCCTCATTTTCATTTCTTATAGTGTATTTATAAAAGTTACAAGTTTTAATATATGAAATCATCATCATCATCATCATCATTACAGCCCAATTATGTCCACTGCTGAACGAAGGCCTCCCCTAATGATTTCCACGCGGACCGATCCCTTGCAGTTGACATCCATCTGCTACCCGCCACCTTAACCAGATCATCCGTCCATCTGGTTGGGGGTCGGCCTACGCTTCGCTTTCCGTTACGTGGACGCCACTCGAGAACCTTTCCGCCCCATCGGCCATCGGTTCTACGCACTATGTGCCCTGCCCACTGCCACTTCAACTTGCTAATCCTCTGGGCTATGTCGGTCACCCTAGTTCTCCTACGGATATCATCGTTTCGGATTTTATCGCGTAGGGAGACACCTAACATAGCCCTCTCCATAGCACGCTGAGCAACCTTGAGTCTATTCAAGAGGCCCTTAGTGAGCGACCACGTTTCGCTTCCGTATGTCATAACTGGCAACACACACTGGTCAAAGACCTTCGTCTTGAGACACTGAGGTATTTTGGACGAAAAGATCTGCCTTAACTTCCCGAACGCTGCCCATCCTAATTGGATTCGACGAGAAACCTCCTTCTCGAAGTTGGACCTACCCATTTGGACTACCTGTCCCAGGTACACATATTCGTCAACAACTTCGAGGACAGAACTTCCAACTGATATCGGTATAGGTACGACATGGGCATTAGACATGACTTTCGTCTTGTCCATGTTCATTTTAAGACCCACCTGTTGAGAAGCTCCGTCTAGGGTTTCGAGCATAGTGCTTAAAATTATGAATTATGAAATCATATACAGAACCAAATATTTTTTCAGCACCAAATATGTGCTATTTGCACTTCTTTCCTTATTTGATTTAACTATGTATAAAGAAGTCTGTAACCTGACTTAAGAATACTGAGTTCTAATAATATAATCACAACAGTAAATGTTATATTTATAATATCTATATTTTACATTACTTAGCAATAATGTCAAACTCATAATAAAAGTTCAAGTCAATTCAATTGTTCTTTTTTAAAACATTACTTTCAATTTTAGTATTATTTTAATGAATTCGTGATTAATGTAGTTCATATAAATTAAGCACTCAGTTCATGCATGGTTAATCAGACAGCAAATAGGTCAGTCAAATAACGTTATCAACAATAAATGCTCTTGAATACGATATGGTAGTTTGCTTAGTACAATTGTCACATTCCACGTAATCATAACTTGCTGCTGTTTTATCTTTACCAGGAACTATACCAGTAACAGGTACTCAGGCTAGCAGCACTGGATAAAAATAACAGTCGAAATATAGATAAAATATTCTCTTCGCGCTTTTCTAGTTGTATGTGAAAAGATATAGTGCTTAAGGTTGAGAGCCCTTTGCATTTCCAAATTGCCAGGTATCTGCGGCAACTGCAAAAGTCAGAAAGATAAAAGAAAAAACGGTGCTACCGAATTTCGAAAGAACTGTATCAATATGTATTATATTAATATTAGAAGGTTTTTAATGTTATTTAGTGGTACAGGATGTTCAGTACAAAAACCTAATGGTGAGCGATACGCTTGTCCACTGCGGAACAAAATTGAAAGTGACCAATAAATGATCTAATTCTATAGATAACTCGTAGTTATTATCCTTATAAGAGACAAAATATGCTTTCCATTAACAGAGAAATTGCTTAAATTGAAAATGGCGCAACATTTTTCTTGCTGGAATATGAAAAATTGCTAAAACAGATTTGTAAGATACACTGAGATATTGATGTGTCATACTCCGACCGTCTGCTCGTAACGTAATGTATTTTGATACTAGAATGTGCTTGTAAAAGATATTTGCATATCTAAGTTATTTATCGTTTGAATATCTATTCCAGGGCAATGTCTCACTATTCCTCTGTAATAAATACGCCCTTCAATTTCTACGACGCTCTTTTTAATTGACTATAAATGTGACTTTTAAAATTATTACACAATATAAAGTCGAACTCCGATAACCCCAACAGAATGTATCATAAAAAGTCAAGTGTACAGTCTGGACTTTACATACCATCTGTTGCAATTTATTATAGGGCAGATGGTAGCGTTTCTCTTGTAGGGCATCTAAAAGGTTAACCAGGTAGGATGTATCATGGGCTGGTAAGATGGCTAGATTGACTCGAGTCGTGCCCCTTTCACGTTCAGGTTGGAATTACATGGAATGAATTAGGTCAATAAAAAGTAAGCATTGTAAAGCAAGTCAATCCGCCGAGACAGAAGAACAAAATCTCAACCATTGATTTCAAATAAGAATTATTTAAGTCTACAAAACGGAGTTTTAATTAAATACCGGACTGTAATTCCAACAAAGAACTCAATCAAACAAGTTTCATTATCGAACAGTGCTTTACCGCAGCACGCCGGGTTCCCACGACCGCTTGCGGTTGATAACGGTTGATGTATCGATGGCACGATTGGCGTTATCGTAATTTTACGCGTAAAACAAACAGTGATTTGTTTGGTAAAACGGCGATAAGTGAAGTTTGATAGGGCATCAAGCGTAGTCTTTCGCTTAGGATTTTTTGGGATGCAACTCGTGTTGTGACGGCAGATTAGAACACAATTGTCACTATAAATTATGGATGGAGTATTAAAAATGGATGGATGCCGTAAAATGCGGCTCATGGTTAAAACATTACGAAAATTGCCTTTGATACACAACAAACTTGAAACTGTTTATCTAAGGTACCAGCGCTTTTATGAAACCTATCCTTTTGTGTTTTGGCAGGTGGTTTTGAATTATATTCGAAACCACCTACCAAGCATGAAGTTACCTAATGGCAGAACGCTTCACTATCGTGGAGTAGGCTCTAAGTTCAGTAGTCGACTGATACGATGTATTATGGTAATGGGCTTCAAGCATACAAATTGACCAAGCCAACCTCACCTGCTCGCGGTATATCCTGTCGAATTTGCGAACACACACATAGACACAGCTGGTCTGTTTGTGTGCACGTATGGCTAGTTAAGTCCGAAAACCCTCTATGATTGAAGTATTAGAAGATAGTAATGTAGAGCCAAGCTTCAGAATCTACAAATTTTAACTCTACCGATACTAAATTCAACATATTAGAAAATAAGTATGGCTTAGCTGTTTCGTTATTTAATTCAGAACTAAATATTCGCATCACCTT
Source organism: Leucinodes orbonalis (assembly GCA_019425675.1). NCBI lineage: Eukaryota > Metazoa > Arthropoda > Insecta > Lepidoptera > Crambidae > Leucinodes > Leucinodes orbonalis. The sequence continues at coordinate 19,604 of PQWD01000305.1, read as the reverse complement.
AGTTGCGACGTTATCAAAACGGTGAAGCCTTACGTATAACAGATAGGTATGTAGAATTTGTTGAAGTTAGAGTCGGTAGAGTTAGACTGTAGATTCAGAAGCTTGGCTCTACATAATATCTGATATCTTTTTCCCAGGGAAAATTTATGTGGACGTCTTGGTAACATTTTATATGAAATATGGTGGGATTAAAACTATCATCTCAATTAAGAGGGTTGAGGTATTTTTTTAATAATTTAATAAATTATAGTAATGGTGTTGGTTTCGCTACTTTCCATATCTACTGAATTTACATGAAATATGTTGCTGATATACCTATCTGATTACGATAATGTTACAATTTTTGATATTAAGATATGAAGTAGTAGATCCATATTAAAGTGGTTAGTATTGGAAACTGTCATAGACTTATTAACTTTATATTGCATAAATAATAAAAGTTAATTGGTCTTGTTTTATAGTATGTGATGTCGCGGAAAGACAATCAAAGCATATTGTTCATGGGGACAGTTATCCACACGAGTGTTTGGCCGCTTACACAGTATAAAGTTAGAGGTTATGAAGCATTTGCGTAAACATAGCTAAGCTCAAGGCTAATGAAAGAAAAACAATAAAGAAAAAATATTTATTTGGTGCAAGTAAAAGTACACGTTAGTCCTTAATCCTTTGACCGCTAATGACGCCTTAAGGCGCCAGACACAATAGATTCTCTGTCTGAATTCATGGCATTCAAAGGGTTGAAATAATTAATCTGATTTAATGCGACGAAAATGGTTATATTGAGTTATTTACGAACCCATTCATTACAATGATGTTCAACACTCATTCTTAGAACACTTCGTATCGCCCAATGATAGCTAGTTGTCATTCGTCGGGCTTGTATTGGCTGGTACGATTTGACGTTATGTCAACAAGCGAAGCGCGCGAACAGAATACACAATAACGTCCGGTTATCGGTACTGTCGGAAACACAAGTTGCTTCTTCTTAAAAAAAGTATCATCACATGAAAAATACATTAAACCTGTTGGAGTTTCTAAACCACCTTACTCTGGAATGGTTTCAAGTAACACCATGTTATTCTCGCAGAAAAGACAATCATTGAATACAATGATAGTCTTTTCTGCGAGCTAAGATAGCTTGTGTGTGCTACATAGTGCGAAGGAATGCTTTGATGCAGAATGACAGACGTTCAAATAAACTCAGTCTGATTGGACTATGTCATCATCATCAGCTCATGACACGTCCCCACCGAGAGGCACGAGCCAACCCGTAAAGGGTGATTAGGCCGTAGTCGACCACGCGGTCCCAGTGCGGATTGGCCGACTTCACATACAATTTGAACCTGTTCGTAGGTAGGTTTCCTCATCAATGTTTTCCTTCACAGAAGACGCGTTGTCACATACAGATAATATTCGACGGTCGTAAAGATTTCGAAACATGGGAGATCGGTTATGGGTAAATATTATTTGTTCTACAAAATTTCACTGCTCTTTTGCCGTCCAGTACCGGTATAGGACATTAATACACTACAAAACCAATGCTTTAAATTCCAACAGCTTTTCGTTGTTATCATTTACATATATTGTCATGCAAGACGTATTTCTGTATCAGAACATCTTTGGGACGAAAATAGTAATTGGTAGAATATATTCCGACAACTCGTCGGTACCTAGCAAAAAAAGTAAGACTAGTTCATTTCATGCTGATTGCTGTTAAATATATTCGTTTAATTTATTACAAGCCTTTAACAGCCATATGATGATGTAAATAGCGCATTCCATTGGTAACATAGACCTAATTATTCAAATTACCTCATAATTTTCCACTAAATAATACGCGTTCGGTAAACAGTGCAGTTACAATAAATAAGGTATTTACTATAGAAGAATCGTCAATAATAATTTTACTATCTGTTTAATACAATCTAATAAAGTCATACTGGCCATAAAGAATATCTTTTGTGCGCAATACGCAATAAAGAACAAAATACGTTTTAAAATGTAACAGAACAGTATAAACCACTTTTCTCTCCCTCGGTCGCGTATAACAGGGGTAAGAAGCAATTTTTCTATGTCAACCGCACCTCTCCAGCTTACACGGGGAGAAATGAGAGTACGGGCAACTTATGGAATAATTGCGAAAGCTGCGAAGGATTCGAGGTTACGTTCATACACATCGGACAGACGCAAATAACATATCGATTAGATACGATAACAACTCTCATAATCGAGCTAATCTTGTACGTACCCATAACAATATATTATCGATTACCTTTTATTATATTGATGATAGTATTTCCGCTTGATAAAGAGTTCAAATTCGCCGGTTGCACAGAAAGAAAATTTTGTGCTTCTGACATTCAGGTCAGCCGTTAGAGTCCCTGAGTCTGTATAAAAACTAACTAAAATATATAAAATAATATATCTACTCAATGGAAAGATAAGAAGACGATATCGATACAAGTATACAGTCTAGGACAGCACTAGCATGAATTTGTTTACCTGTAATTATCACAGATTTAATTAAGCACCGGAACGAAACAGTTTCATTTGTGCCACGATCAACTTTATGTTCAAGGTAAAGCATTAGTATTAATTATTGTCATGATAAATAAGCATCCATTTTTAGACCTGTCTCAGAAATAATTAAGACGAACGGTAACGAAAATTTGTTAAGGCGTCGTAAACATATATTTGTACTTTACTTTGCTTTCATCTGTGGGCATAATTCTCGGTGAACAATTTATATCTGCAAGGAATGAATTAGTCGTATACTTAACAAATAATGACTGCGATATTGTAATTTTTTAAAACGTGCAAAATTTATTTGTTCTTATTATTCATCATCATCATCATTAAACGTCCCTACCGAGGGGCGCGAGCCCGAGTATTATTAATAAAAATGATAATTTTAACATCTTAGGATTTCAAAATACAGGTAGTATAATTAATAATAAACAATCATGTTACGCAGAATAAGTCACAGGTTCTGTAAATTTTCATTAATTGTCGCGTCTTAAGCCGGGTCTCTATCAAATACAGAGTTAGTTATTTTCTCATCACCGGCACCATCAGCTAACGTTCTACTGCAGGGCATAGGCCTTCCAGTAGTTAAGAAACCAATAACCTCAACATTTTATGCAAAAGTTCTGCACTCTAATCTAGAATGATACCATTCTCTCCAGTCTGTCAAAAGCAGGCGAATTATTAATCCTTGTGTAACACCGTGCCTAGCCCGTGAACCTAAATCTACGAAGCCGAAAGTGAAGATTGTGGTGGTGAGACGCGAGCGGGGGACGGACCTCCCCACCACCTGTTGCTGCCAATCAATAACATCTAAAGCACCATTGTCCCCCGAAACGGCTTCATAGACTTGGATTCTATGGAGCAAGCAATAGAGATTTTTTGAGGGTTAACACCGGCAAAGTAAGTTGGAACCGGCAAGATTCGTGAGTGATACTATGGTTGCTAGGGTTAGGAATAAACACTGTGATTATTAATCTAGCGATATATAGTTTTGTTATGTGTGGTTATTTTTAGTTCATTCTTGTTTCAAGGTAAGTTTGATAAGTTAGGTCGTCTTGGTAGGTACCACCGCAGTGCCAGATATCATCCCGTAGAATAGTGAAAAACTTAGGCAGATTTGTGCTTAAAAGGTAAAGATAAGAAAAGAGAATAACGATTTGAAATCACAAAGAGGAGATATGGTCAAAGTAATAATAGATGTTTATCTACCTGAATGCTAAATCAATGTGCCGGGCGATAACTAGCCTCGGAGGGCCATAAAAGGGCTTACGAAAGCTTTGTTTAAGCGCGTATAGCTTTAGATACGAGGATTTACAAAACTGCACGAGAAACGGCTCAATTTAAAAGCATTTAATGACTAAATATATCGTTCACGAACGAAAAATTCTAGTTTCTCGGTAATATTGTTTTTCATAAATGTATTTTTTTGACAATAAGTTCGTAACTTAGTTTTTTTATAAATACATAAAGTGTACTTTAAATAAACATTAGTTGTTAGTAAGCGTCTTTTTTCTATTTTCACCGTTTTTTTTTGTTACTTATAAAAATGTGTTTTTTACGTTATTTTATGTTAGTATCCACCGCACTTCTAATACGCATTGGACCAACGCGCACGTCTTTATTTTTTATGGGTAGGGAAAAGAGTAGAACGTAACTGTGACATCGACACCCTCGTTGCTCCGAAGCTACGAAAGCGTTGTCGACCCTTGAAATGGAAAGTGAACAGGTAATATAGGAGATGGTGAAGGAGGAATTTTGGGTCCCCACCCGGTTACCTCACTCGAAGAAAAACAGAGCGCGCTGTTTCACAGCGTTTTTCTTTACATTGTACGAAAAATATCAACACGTTAAAAAAATGACAAAATATGAATTAATTATGTTTTGTTGGGTTTTTATGTAAGAATTCTTATTTAATTTAAACCGTTGAAACCGTTGAAACTTATAAATCTTAAATAGTCTAACAGTAGATGTAAGAAAAAAACTGTACAAAAGTTTTTTTCTTACATCAAAAAAACAGTAGCAAAAGGCCCCTATTATATGTATCAGAAATAGGATATGTATACCCCTACCCCGCGGACGTCATGCGTATTCGAAATATGCATGGTATATAAGAAATATTACGTAACTATATATCCTATACTAGAATATAATCATTTTTACACAGAACCTACTCATGGTACTAGATTAACATTTTATAACAAAAAGATCATAAAGTAAAAATCCTTGAATATGTTGGTTTAGTATTCAGTGACATGAAAATTGTATACGCGTAGTTTCCACGTAATCATATTTTGATTCCTTTGATGATATAATTTCTGCAAACGCGTGATCTGAGTAGCACCCGTTCAATATATTTGCTTTGCGTTTGTTCAGTGATAGATAATATTATGATTAGGAATATAAAATTTGTGGAATAATATGTGTATTCTTTAATAGTTTTACGTATATAGGTATACGTAAAACTATTAGAATTAATTTATACTCATTGGTGAAACTATACTGTTTTGATTCAAATTATTAAATCTACTGGCAACAGTAGCTGTACTAACTGATATATATATTTTTAACTAAATTTTAATTTTATCAATGTTTAATTACTTGAAGCAACAAGAACACCGACGGTAAACGGTAAGCGTTTCCCAAAGAATCCACACATTTTAACACAATGCAGGAAAAAGCTAACTCTCGCGATCTAATTACAGATGGTCGTGAAGCTTATTCTCAGTTGTGGAGCACAATAGATTAGAAATAGCGTTTAAGAGCACCGTTCGCGCGTTTATAAAGCATCACACGTCGTTTCTACTGAACTTGACAATGATTTGTATTTAGTTAACGTCGCAACCAGACGCATTTGCGGCCAAGACAATTCCCTGGATCTTGGTTGGATGCTCACACTGAATGCTTGGATGGTAAATATGCCCTGTCTTGACAGGGACTATGTCTTTTATGTGGTTATTGTATGGAAAGAAGAAGGAATAATGGAATTTATAAACAATTGTGTGTGACGTCGGCGTGTAAACTATAAATAAAAAATAACCAGTGAAAGTTTGGTCAGAATCTGTTCAGCGGTTTCAGCGAGTACGAGCAGAACAAACAGACAAGACGGAAAAATAAAATAAAAAAAATATTTTTCCAGACAAACCCTAAGTATGTATTACAAAAAGACTAATAAATTGTCATAGCATTGGTATACGCAAACACATCTAATCACAGTACATAGCCGTACCAATAGCTTCCGATAGCAAACACTACACACATTCCTTCAAAGTTTTATAATCATATTAAAATTAACTGTTTACTCTGCATTGAATGCATAAAAGGTAGTATAGCAATTACTTTTGAGACATTATTACATTGGCATGGCAATTCATCAAACATATAAAATTGATAGTAGTAAAATTAACCGTGTTTCTCTTAAACTAAGTTTTATTCTATCCTAATGATTTACAAAAAACTTTAGAAATCTTAAATTTTGATTTAATTTGATTGGAGCAGCTTACATTTTTAATGAATTTAAAATATAGCAGCTCAGCTACACTCCATTTGGATTCCAACAAGAATAAGCATTCCAAGTATGGGCAGGATAAAGAAGGAACCGTCTATAAAATCTGAACGATTCTCGATAAAAAGGAACATTACAGCAGAAGGCTATTAGAATAGCAATGATTGTATTGTTAAAAAAAATAAAAAATATGAATTTGAGTTTAATTCTATTCACAAAAGTCACACAACAATATTATTTGAATACTTTCACCTTTTAAACTTGTTTCAATAATTGCCTTCAATTTAGAAATTTTCTTGATGGTAAATATCTTTGGATCGTATTACCTACATTGTAGACTTCAAAATACTTACAGCATAGATTCCAAGTTAAATTATGTTTTTAATTTTAAAGACTTGGGATTAAAAAAATATTTAAAAAAGCAATGATGTTTGTAGTTTACATCAGACAGCTAAATATGAAAACTTCAGCAAAGCTTTTTCAAGTAGAAATGAAGAACAATCAACCTGTAGTTATTATAATAGGAAGGTTTAGCATTGATTATGCGGGAAGGTTCTATAAACAGCTGGGTATCGTGATAATAAGCCTCATTAGAACACATCGCACGCTCGAATGAAACTGCAAAGGCGACATCACTGTACGCTTTCCGTCGGAAATCATCGTCATAGAAAATATAATATCGTGTAGCTTTATCATTGGATATGACGGTTTCAATTACTGGGCATCCGCTTTTAATTCAATTTCTAATATGTTGTCTGTAGAGGCAAACTTTAGTAGTTTTTTTATAAGAAGATATTTTTTACGTGTAGGTAATTTATTCGATGTCAACTTTATTAAAGAAGTAGCTTTGACATTTTTTTATTCTTCTCGATTATGACAAAGTAGTTAGCGTGTTCGATTGATAATTGTTCAAATGGATGACCGAAAAATATTACCACAATATGACCGTTTCGATAGAAACGTTAGCCGTTTGTCTCGGATGCCCCATAGTGGTAGGTAATAATACTATTTCAGCCCTCCAGAGTATATGCTCCAATCTGCCCATAATTAGTTTGTAAGTGCCCTTTAGTGCGACGTAACAGGCTCTCAGATTGATTAAATTTCTGAATTGGGAACAAAGTCAAAGGAATTTTGTTTTTGCGACGAAATATTTTATAATGCTACATTTTTCACATAACTGTAAATCATATTTAAAAACAATAATTCGATAAGCTGTAAGTACGAAATACTATGTTATTAAAAAAGAAAGACGTAAGCAAGTTTAAATACAAGCACTCCTTTAATGAACGTCTGGAAAGTTTAACTTAGTAATTCGTACAAATATTTATAAAACTAATCATATTAGCTTAGTCGAGCACTGGGTAACAATCTGCTCAATGTTGTTACCACAAATTTAGATTATAATTCCCTGTAGTATATAGTGTTTTAAGTAGTTATGACATAAACACAGTAATTTAACTACTATAAACGAAAAACTTTAGCCAGGGTTGAAATGTCAAGTGTGGATACCAGTGTTATATATGTGATAGCCTATCGATAGTTGGGATAGAGCAATACTTTCGACAGTATTGATATTGATTGATATACACTCGCGTGCTTGTAAATCGACTCAAGCCTCAAGTACGCATAACAAGTGATATAACTAAAAAATGCCTTATTATACCTCTATATAATGTTTTACATAATTAAAGCCTAGTAATTGAGCTTTAAAATGGTGTAAGTTGCATGAAAATCGATTCAGTAGTTTAGTAAAAAAGGTTAATGCTAATGATAATGTAAAAAATGTTGAAAATTCATACAATTTCACAGTATGGGGTTATTGTGTTTAAATGAAACAAAATGTGCGTAAGATAAAAAAATTATTCGTGTCAATATTTGGTATTCCCTCCTTTAGCTCTGATCACTGCTCTCATGCGATTCTTCATCGACCTTATCAACTTTTTAATGGATGATTGTGGTATTCGACCCCTCTTCTACCAACGCAGTCTTGAGCTCATTGATGTTTGTCGGAGCTGGATTCCTCGCTCTAACTTTCCTTTTGAGCTCGTCCCATATGTGCTCAATGGGATTTAAATCGGGGCTGAGCGCTGGCCAATGCATAGTGTGAATTCCAACTTCGTTCAGGAAATCACGTGTGGCCCGAGCAGTGTGACATCGGGCATTGTCATGCATCAAGATGAAATTTTCCCCAATAAAGCCTTGATAAGGGACAACTTGATCCAGTAGAACATTTTCAATGTAACGATCACTGGTCAGACCTCCTCCCCGGCCTCCCCCAGGAACGAAAACAAGGTCCGTTTTGCCTTCTAAGGAAATTCCAGCCCACATCATGCAAGATCCGCCACCATATGCAACGGTTTCCACAAAGCAGCACTGTGAAAACCGTTCACCGGGACGACGGTATACCCGACCTCTCCTGTCGCTGCCATGGAGACACATCCTCGTCTCATCTGTGAACAGGACTGACTGCCATTGCTCTATGCTCCAATCCAAATGTTCTCGAGCAAAGTGAAGGCGTGCTTGACGATGAGCTGTGGTCAACTTCGGGCCTGTAGCGGGTCTTTTCGGAGTAAGGTTAGCTTCTTTCAACCTTCTTCTAACTGTCCACTGACTGACAGTCACCCCGCGAACTTGACGTAGCTCCTGCTGCACATCTACGCCGGTAAGGTGTCGATTTCGGAGAGAGGTCGAGACCAAAAACCGGTCGTCACGCTCCGAGGTGCACCGGCGTCGGCTGGTATTAGGCCTCCGAGTGAAGGCACCAGTCTCTTGAAACCTTCTGTATACTCTCGAGACAGCGGACTGACTCATATTCAAACGACGAGCGACTTCTCGCTGGTTCAACCCTTCTTGCAACAGGGCAACGACTTGAGCGGCTTCTTCAGGTGTTGTATCCATAATTTTCTTCAAATGACGGCTTTAATTTGCAGAGATGTGTTCAGGTCAACGTCTAATGAGCGACTGATAAGAAAAAACGATTACAGGGGGTTTTATAGGGGGTTGTGTCGCGCAAGTTGTGAATAGAGCGCAGAGCAGTTTACGGGAGGTTGCGTTCAGTTGCATTCTAAGTACAAGTGTTTATTTAAATTACTGATATTATGCTACCATTTGAAAGCCTAATTACTAGGCTTTAATTATGTAAAACATTATATAGAGGTAAAATAAGTCATTTTTTAGTTATATCACTTTTTATGCGCACTTGAGGCTTGAGTCGATTTACATGCACGCGAGAGTAGTTTTGGCAATAGTCTTAAGCAATAGGAAAGAAAGAAAAAAAGAAAAGAAAAAATCTATTTATTGAAACGGACTTAAAATTAAGATAGAAATAAGTTTACAAGTGTTAAAATTATCAAACTAAGCAAAGCCTGTATCTTGGAAAATCAATTTCCAATGAATTACAGAATTTTATTGAATAATTTAAGTAAATTGATATAATAAAGTTAATGAGTAGTGTGCGAGTTGGGGAGTATATAAATAAATAATAAATATCCACTGACATTCACACTATCGATTGTGAAACTATCGATAGTACGGCAAGACTGTTGCATTCTATCAGATCAGAATTGTAAAAAAATAAATGCTGTCACGGTGTACATTTCTAATAATGTAGTAACGTTCCGGTACTTGAAATCTTTGATCTGTTCTGCTAGAAAACCAAGTGTGGTATGTGCGGCAGACAATAGCTTCGTAAAATAGAACGATTACTGTTGGGACGAGGTGTGTGCTACGACTGAACGGAGAAATACTCGGCTTCGAACACGGTTTCACACAAAGGCGGTTCGCTTTGAACAATTTCCATGGAATTTTGCAAACAACGTTAAGGTGTACAAAATAAATATTGTCATAAGACGTTTTGATGCTAGATTTATGACTATATTCTCCAAACACATTTCTATTACCTCTTGTGTACAGGCAGACGGTGTCTATACTAAGACTGATTATCATGAGAGCTTTTGCGATTTCTAAATCTCTACAATGACTACTTTCTCTCTGCTTGTCTATAGACAATGAATTTTGCTCTCATGTTGCATTACATACCCAAAATTGGTCATACCAAAGGTGCCGAATGCGATCATATTTTAGTACGTTTACACATCGTCACGAATAATATGTGACATTAAAGACTGGGGAATAATTTACAGGATGAGCGCACAATGCGCCGCATGGGGCACACTGTTTAATAAATATGGTCGACTCAGTTTCATTCTGGCATCAACAACATCGTTTCCGTGTATCTGGTTAAATACACACCTATGATGGAGTATTATAGTAAAAGCAGAAGTGGTGTGCACTTCATATATGCAAATAAGCAGTGCATACCTTGCTTTCCGACAAGTCGAGAGATAGCAACATATTAACTGATTCCACTTATTCGGCCATTTTTCGCTACAGAATTAAAAACATAGGTTGTGGTCAAACTCAATTTCACAAAAAAATGATTTCTCGTTTTGTGATTAATGACACTCAGTTTGCAACACCTACTCATTATCTCAGTGCACGCACTGAAAAGCAGGATAATGAGGGTCACTAATTCTGTCAAAACAGTTCCTGAGCAACATAAAACACATTATTTTGTACAAATGTATCTATAAGAGTGAGTCATGTTATGTTCGTCGGTGGCTCATTGGTGTGAGCTTCCGATCAGGAGGGGCGAGTTTCAAATCCCGCACGTACCAATGTATTTCGAGATTATATGTACGTTTTATCCGATGCTCGTTCAGTAAAGGAACATAATGAGAAACCTGCGCACGGATTCGAAGAGATTCAAAGGTTGTCGTGAAGTCAGTCAATTAAGTCTATAGACCCATACACCTATACGGTAGGCTCGTATAGGGTGCCCTTAGGTGGGAACGTATAATCAGCTGATGACGAAGTCATGTTATAGTTAGTCCGTTATTATGAATCTAAACAGGAAAATTTAAAATAAGTGATTATGGTAACTAAATATTTACGAATGCGGTATTTACTGCCTTACAAGGTATTACTTGTAAATTAACGAGTGATGATTTTGTATTATATTGATTAACTATATGGTTAACCCACTTCCTTTGTATGCACGGGATGTTTATGTTCGACTGGCTTACGGCTACGGTCGGCATGTTTGTATTCAAAACTCGGAACTGGGACAAATCTGTGCGCTGGAAGCCGCACAGAATAAAGCGAATGAAAACAAGTTCATTAAAGAGATTAGTCGAATATAAGCTTTAAAATATGCCAAAATATGATTTTAATTATTTTCACGTAAGGAATTGGTCTCTGTATCATAGGGGACCGTCCGTTTACAGCGTATAATTATTAAGTAAACGTTATAATGTTAATGTATTTTTCGTAAGAGTCTTGCATTTACGAGTATGTATCATTACGTTACCGGGCAAACGACGGTTTCGCATGTAAATTGGTTCTCTGGGCCATTATTGAATAATTAATAGGTCATTTTTTTTTTCATCATCTTCTAATTTTTCATACTAGATTTCAAGAGTTATTTTTGCAAAACAAGTATAGGTTACAACCTCCATTCTTTAGATACTCAATAACCTGTTAACCAAACTATGAATCTGGCTCATAATCAGCATCGGATTGAAACGTACATTTTATAATATGTATGTTTTACAAAATAAATGTATATAAGTATGTTTATCCGTTGTTTAGTACCATAATACAGACTTCACGCTTAACTTGGGGCTAGATGGCGCGTGTTAATGTCAGTGGATATTTATTTATATTTCAATTTTTGTAGAGATGTACTATGAATATTCTAGGTACTCCTAAATTTCGCCAAATCTATGCTCTGTGCGAAGGCCTGTGACCTAAAGTGTGGCTGTATAGGCTCATAAATGAAAGATTTGCCTTAAATAATATTGAGTGTACTTTAAAACCGATGGCATCTGTTGTTTAACGGGATTCGAAATGGCGCCCTTTTACAATTTTTGTTTTTTATGAAATTTGTGAATGGTTGCAATCAATGGAATATGTAAAATGGGCTGAATGTTGAATCTGGAATTAAAAAGCTTGCCGGTAGAATATGGATGACAATACGGTAGAATGCGAAAAAAATTATCACCGGTAGAACTTACATCTACTCATAGGAATATTGTATGTAAGTAAAAATTATTTCAATTCAATAATAAACATATTCAACAATGCATTTTAAGCAAGCATCTTAATTTAACTGAATTTGTATAACCTTTCACTCGCTCAGTACCAGTCCGCAACAGCTGCTAATATAGCATTGAAGTATTTAACTGGCATTCAAGTTTATCAAGAGTTACCGTTCCGAGGCGCGTTGAACCCACTGGAGTGTTTACGGGAAGCCGGGACGCCCTCCTGTCGCCGATGGTCATACGCGTGGGCGCGAGCGATCAATACGCAAGCTTCCCTACTGCGTAGCCACTTCCGAACGCCTCTCACGCAACTTTAGTTTTTTTTCTAACCAGACACAATTAACATTTGACATTCCATTTTTGAACTGTTATCAACATTGTTATTTAGAATCGGTTTTAGTGTTACTTTTTTTTTCTAAACAGACACAATATTTGATATTCTATTTTTGAACATTTGATGTTATTCGGAATCGGTTTTCGACTTTAATTGCAACGACTTCAAAATGGAGCCCGTGATTTATTTATTCAAGCAACATGAGCCTCATAGGGAAAAAAAAACAAAAAAAGGAAAAAAAAGCACTTGCAGTACGTATTGCAAAATGCGACAGTATAACAGTCAGGATGCTCTTGGAAGTCTTAGAACTGCCCGGTACCCTACACACCAGAAACGCTTAATGCTTTCACATAATACTACCTATGATTAAGAGGTTACTAATGACCCTTAATGCTTCTTAAACCGCAATCTTATAGCCATATTTATCGTTAGTAGTAGTAGTAGAGTTATCGTTTATCGTTAGTAGTAGTAGTTAGTAGTAGAGTTATCGTTTTGAATCCAATAATGTGAACGAATATTCAGAACGCAATCGATAAAAGAGTAAGATTATATATACATTTCCATATTAGCAGCAATGCGTAACGCAAAAACGTGACTCCATAAATTCGGATGTGGCAACCAACGAGGCGGTTTTAAATCTACCCCTGTCTCGGCACGAGTAACACTCGCATGAGGGAATTCTCAAGTCTCACCCCATCTAGATAAAATGAATGCTAAGACGAAATTAAGGATAACAAAAACCATTTAGAAGTTTAACTAGAGTAATTAATAAATGCGTTTATAGAAGGCCTAGACCAACACTTTTCCATTAATATATCCTTTCATCTAAAGGCCGTTGCGCCTTCGAGGCTACATGTAACGAGTAGTCCATGAGAGACAGCATCTCTAAGCATTACTGACTGACTGTTCAATTTCCTAACAAGACATAGGTACAAATAGTGAAAATAGTAATACAATTGCACTTTAATACTTATTTCACTAATTGTACCAAAAATATGGCTTAACGTGAGCCCGCCTCGTGCTGTTGTATACACAGTACACTAAGCCGTTAAAAGTCTTCGGCGATAAGACAATTTGGGTACTATCTCAAGCGAGTCTTTGATTCAGTCATAATGTTACCACACCTGATAGAAGAAAGTGAATTCTTAACGAGTCAATGTTATGTGACTAAAAAGGACAGTAAGTACTTTTTAAAAAATGGCAATGTGCGAAATTCCTGTATACAATTGGGACCCCATCCAACCATTCGCATCCAATGGTAGAACATTGCGATAGTAAATTGCAAGATCGTCACTCGAACACACTTAGAGATCAACAGGGAAGTGGCTACCCCATCGAGGCTTCACATATACACACCCACACACACACGCACGCACGCACACAAGCACAGACACACAGGTAAGACTTATTTCGGTTACGAATGTTCACGAGTTCGTATGTATTAGACCACGCCGCAATACGATAGAATCCACAACGGATATTTGTTCGGGTGGATTTTGTTTTTCGTACGAAACAAGTTTACCGCCTTGAGATATTGGATACGACGGTAACAGCTTGCGGGGCCAGTGCTGAGATAACGTGTACCAAAACTTCAGCGCGTGAAACATACAGATATATTAAGGCACAACCAGAATGGAAATATTGATTATACTACAGTTCCTTTCATGCGCAATTTTCTTCCACGTTCTTTACTAATATGGATTGACTTACCAGCAGCGGTATTTTCTGACAAATATGACATGGAAAATTTTAAGAAAAGAGCGTATTTGTATCTAAAGGCAAGCAACGCACCGGTGGCACTTCTGGTATCACCGTTGCCCCTGTGCGGAGGTGAACACTTTCTATCAGGTGTCTTTCTTGCTCGAAACTTAATACGGTTTACGTAAGTGCCAACATACGGATACAAGAAAAGTTTCCATGCACGACTACGAAACTCGCCAGTCGCCTTCAATTTATTGCCTCATTTGCTCAGAACTACTGTAACTGAGTCGAAGTACCGGGGGACACACTTATAGCGATCTTTATATCCATACGTGAACATGACGGCGCAGAATAAATACCCAGTAGGGTATCCTATGAGAATTGCCGGCGTAAATGAGTTTGGCATTCTATTTTCGTTGACGCATCGCTGCAGTGTAAATAGCACACACATTGGGAGAGTCTAATGGTTTAACTTTTTTTAAATTTTTAACATGGCATCAGTGTGACAGTTAGAACAATATTTGAAAACTTAACGATCTTAGTATATTACGTTGTTCTTTTGAAATTCGAATAAGTTGACGGAATAATAATTAAAAAAAAAGAAAATGGTACATTTGAAAGTTTGTTCAATAAATATTAATAAAGCTCGAGGGATCTTGTTCCTCCGAGAAATAAAACGGGGTAACAACATTGAAAATCTATTTGTTAACGGTAAACATACATTTAAAGTTACGATTATAATGAAGACCATAAACAAAAATTAAATACACCCTGAGAGATCAATCATCGCCGTGGAAGAATAAGACTGAATTGAGCACGTTTACGAATCGAAACATTAATACTTTATAGAGTTACTTCTTTTAATACAGAGAATAGTTTCAAATAACAGCCCTTCTTCAAACTAAAACAGTATATAACAAGGATTCAAGAAGCATCCATTACAACATTATCGGTTACAAGAACATTTAAACAAAGTGCGTCGTTCCATCAAATAGCAATTAGTCTACAAACATTGTATGTGTATGTAGCATTTTAATCACCAAAATTATTGTTTTCAAACGTTCCAAAGGCAACATCTGATAGCACCTGACCGGTCTGCATCCGGAACACCTGCGGCAGTCGACAAGAGAATGTGTCCGATACAAAATTGTAATTATAACAGTACACTTTCAATATTACGATATTTCTCGTACATATTTATACACAAAGTTCAAATAATTTCATTACATGTATTGAAATGAAGTGTTACAACTTTTTGTTGTCGATATTCGCAGTGACAAGTGACAGTGACAGTGATGTAGGTACTTTTTGCTTTTGATTTCATACGGGGCCATTAATAAGATAAGATGTTTTAGTCGACCATATGTATATTTTTTAAGGGCTTTTTTTTAACTATAACAGTTCAAGTAACATCTTCGAGATAGATACAATATTTCGTCATTATGGAGATGACAAGGGAATTTTTTTTCATAAGTAATACATGAATGTGTGCACTGGGTCCGCGTGGACTACTAAGGCCATAGGCCTGGGGTATAGACCTTTTTTTTAGGTAGAGTCGTGCGCCTAGTACGGATGGGGATGATGAGATGATGATAAGTTTACGTTCAGTAGCTGGGGCAATAACTTCTGATATCTCAATGCTGTACGTTTTTCATATAATAACGATTATATAGATTTCGTAGTATAAAAAAACTCGTCGAACACATTTAAACTTTGTTACCAACATAAAAGTTTCATTACTCATGTTCTTTTACTCAAACTGTCTCCTTAATCACAACAAGTATTTTCTTTGAGAAGAGGTAATTTTCAATGTAAACCTTAACAAATAATGTGATTACCGCAAATGAGTCTCTTTATTTATTAATAAAGTTTACGATTTGAATCGCCTCGTACAAGGTTTCAAATAAGTTACAAAAATATCCATTGTATCGGATTTCGCCCTCTCCCTAATACCAAGGATTATTGTATCCCAAAGACGGTTTACGGTTTCGCCCTTAGTAAATGAACTCTCTACATACAAATACGTTTACAGTTCATAACGAAAGTACCAACACTTGAAAACCACATTCTCTATGTCGTATGTAAAGGCCTAACCATAAACACCTATTGTTGGTCTCTAGAGGGCCCTTGTGAACATTTTACGCCCTAGTTTAGGCACACCTTTCAAGTAAAGCATAGGCAATAGATTTTTTTACGGCATGTTGTCAGCTTTTTTACATAAACAAACGATTTGTAGTCATATAGTTTGTCTCGATAAGAGCGTTGTTAGTGCTGATTGTATCGGCAATTTCATTGTTGAAATTATAGGAAAGATTTAAAATGATAGATATCTTCATTTATGACCGCAGATGTCTTTGTTTGAAGACGAATTTTCTTTTATATTTATTTTTTATTTATTTATTTTATTTTAACAGGGTGGTTACAGCTATAGTTACAATAAACGTATAAAATAAAGGTAACAATAAGAGCCAAAACAAACCCCACAGGTAATGTTGAAATAATCAAAATAAGCAGTCAAATTAAACAATAAAAATAGTTGTGAATGCCTCAGCAAATACACATATACATGTATACATATAAAATATAACACATCATATAAATATTCAAATACTCGCTAAAATCCAATAAACCTATATACTCAAAAATACATACATCAAACATCAATATTAACTTAGCCATTATAAACATATATTCTTATCATATTTCAAACAATGCGGTTAAAATTATAATTTCGTAGACTCTGGGAAGAGGGAGAACCCTCGAAACTGCAGAACTGACCCTGACAGACTACTAGTGTGTAAGTCGATTGCTTCAAGATTGTGTCTCTGCAGCTCATTAAACAACTAGCTGATCTAGAAGAAAACTATTTTGACGGTACAAAGTAAGAGAATGGCACGAAAAGCGTATTCCTTTGACGACAATGACGCGGCGGAACATTCAAAATATTTTACAGATTAAGTCAGGGCTGTTTATTGAAGATTGGGCAATCTCAATTAATAAAACATATCTGAAACAGACCTACGCGTAAAAAGTGGTTGCAGATGAAACCGCTTGCAACGCTCAATATAACTGTGCGTGCACTTTAAACTTAAAGCCTAAAATCTACAAATCTCTTTTGTATTCGTTCTAGTCTAGTAAAGTGTATTGCAAAGTGTGGATTCCATACTTGACTAGCATATTCAAGGTGACTGCGAACGAAGGCACAATAAGTACTTAAAGGGTTTTCATATTTTTAAAAGAATTAGATGTACGAAGCAAAAACCTAAAGCAAAAGTAGCCCTTTTTGCAACATAATCAATGTGACAATTATATGATAGACTGCTATCGAGAATAACACCCAGATCCTTAATGACATTCGTACGGGGTGTCTGCCCAGCAATAGTATAATCAAATTGGACGCGGATATTAAAAATCAATGCAGAATTTGATGAGATATACAGTCAACACAGCAATATTAAGTTTCACATAAATTGTAAAGAAAATAATGAATAACCTGTTCTATTTGACTTTGTTTAGCACTAAGCTCATATTAGTGAGAACTTAATTAAAACAAACAAACATCATCACCACCTCAAACATCTATAAATTGACGTTCGTAAGACAAAAAAGTCCTTGAGGCAACATCACTCAAAAATTTAAAGGAACATTTGTTTTAAAAAATCGAATATAAGTAATTAGAGATAACTGGCCGTCACTAAATTGATTCTATCCAATGTCGACAGGAAATGCACCGACACTCGAGAATTAAAAAAAATAATAACAGTGGCCAGCGAATAACGTATTTGAGGAGATCCGTGACCGACGGCCTGTGATTATCACGAGGTGCATGATGATGTCTGATACTGAGGCGTGGATGCTCACAAAGCGGTAATAGACAATGACTTTACACACGATGTAACGTAATCAAGACGGAACGTACGTCCGTTCAATATGTATGTCAAGGAAAACATACCTAGAGTGAATTTTCATTAGACCATAGTGAGCGTGAGCTGTCTAGAATGTAATTAAATTTTAACATGATGCATAGTGTCTTTATAGTATTAGATTGTTGTTTAAAATTTTGGATTTGCCATTGCGTGGCTCAAATCAGAGAGAGTAACTAAAAATCATATAATGAGTAGGTAGCAGTTTCTAAGCAAGTCATCTTGGTTTATTACTTAGATCAGATTAAAATTTTGGCATTACCACCACAACGGTAGTGAAACGCGAAGCTGTACATGTTTCAAAACCTTTGTCTTGGCAACATTTTAGTTACATTAAATGTTGTTGGTCCACCAAAACCAGTTTCATAGTTATATTATTGTTATTTCTAGAAAATATGCTGAATTTCGTTCGTGACGTCGTGTCTCTCAATCTTATTTTTGCTTCATATTAATGACGATATATTTAATCTTGTCTGTAATAAACTGCTGTTAAGGAATAATCAACCGTGTCGTTTAACTCAAAGGCTGTTGTGTAGGTCCGAATACGTGGAGTGTGAAATAAGGTTTCCTTCCATTAGACAACATAAACGTATCAAAGGTGTTTATAATTGCTTGTTTTTATTTTACAATGAAATATAAACATTTTTCAAACTTGACGTCACTAGATATTGCTTCTTAACTTTTGAGTACACTCAATAATACAACATTGCCCATGTTGTTTGTGTATAAATTTTTTTAAATACTCATTGTCTAAAGAATGTTTACTAAACAATGAGTTCATAAACCGTCTCGTTCAGCAAGCTTGTAACGTATCTGCAATGTATTACGGGCTTCCATCATGTTCCGCGTTGGGTCATGACGTGATCGATGGGGCGATGCTTTTCTTTGGTTACATTAGTAGCCATTACGCTTTCGAGCCGGAGCGGCTTATCGCGAAACTTCCTCGACCCAGTCGCGGTGATCGCTCACTCGGTGAAACTCACATAATAGCACAGCACCAACCGTTTCGGATGTTCGACAATTATCGCGGTACTAATGATTGCTACGTGAATGTTCTCTTCGAATGTGTAGCGTATAAACGTGATACCAACACGTTGTTGTACACCAGTTGTTATGATGTGGGTATATTATAGTAACGTACACGTTTCATGTACTTGCGAACAAGCGCAGCTGCGGATTGACCACATGCCTTGACGAACGTACTTTGAGCAATGTAGTTTAACAGAACGGTGTTCAAGGGTCATCGCGAATGATTATCCGTCAGACTTTAACCATATATCAAATCTATGTAGTTAAATTATTCATTTCAGTTGAAAAAAATTACTGTGAATTTCATATCGTTATCATAATTTTATGTACTCTCGCCGTTTATTAATTTTCCGGAGTTTATTTAGTAGAATCATCTTTCCGACCGGTAAATTCAAATAATTTTAATTTCTATTTGAGGATTTAAAAGTGTCTTGTAAAGACTCATGGTATTAACAATTTTGTGTTTGACACAAACTCCCGACAAATAA
>PQWD01000304.1:57631-117560 GCA_019425675.1 Leucinodes orbonalis | reverse complement strand
GACGGTGAAAAATATCCATTAGCAGCACAAGAGTTAAAACAGTCATTTTTTATGGACGATTTGTTGTCAGGAGAAAACTGCCTATCGTCAGCTAAATTGTTAGTATCACAGTAATAAACATATTGCAAGGAGCAGGTATGAATCTCAGAAAATGGTCTAGCAACGAACCTATGATCTTATCAGATTTAGCAGAAGATAAATTAAATTCAACATTTGAATTTAAGTGTCAAGAGTCAAGAAAAACCCTTGGATTGCAGTGGAATCCAAAGGAAGACACTTTTACTTACAAAAACATATAAATAATAAATTACCAAGCAAACAAACAAAACGTCAAGTCTTAGCAGAAATATCTCAAATATTTGACCCTTTAGGATGGCTATCGCCTATTACTATTCGGGCAAAATTATTTTTTCAACACTTGTGGAAGCAAGAAATATCATGGGATGATGAGTTATCAGATGATTATCAAAAGGAATGGCTACAGATCAGACACGATTTAAACAGTTTCAGTCAATTTATAATCCCACGACAAGTTGGTAATACAGAAAATTCAATTACACTCCATGGTTTCGCTGATGCCTCCGAAAGGGCATACGCTTGTACAATTTTCCTAGTATCATATCATAAAGGCGAGCACACATCACGCATTTTAGCTGCAAAAACAAAGGTAGCCCTTTGAACAAAAAATATCGCTTCCTCGTCTCGAGTTGTGCGCAGCGGTATTATTATCAGAACTAATGAAGAAAATAAAAGAAGCACTTATCACAGATAACGTCACCACCTATGCATGGACTGACTCGATGGTTGTCCTCGGTTGGTTAAAGGGAGATGTATCAAAATGGAAGCATTTGTAGCAACCAGAACCCAGAGAATAAATGAGGTCATTCCGGCATCAAATTGGTATCATGTCAACAAAGGATAACGCTGCAGACTGTGCTTCACGTGGTATATCAGCTACGCAGCTGCAGGGACATCATTTGTGGTGGACCGGCCCAAAATGTTGCTAAATTTCAAGCCTGAATGTATACCCAACATTGATTACAAAACACCTGAAATTGAAATCAAGAAATCAGTACATGTGAACGTTGCCGTACAGTCGGAAAGATCAGAAACATTAATAAATAATTTATTAAATAATTACAGCTCAATCACTCGTGCCGCCAGAGTCTTAACATGGGTATTACGTTTCATCGAGCGAGTGCGCGGCGATAGAAATAAGACTCCTCGAAGCACATTCTCAGAAATAAATAATGCATACAATTTAATTATCAACTGTGCAAAAACAAGACTTCGAAAAGGAATTGAAATATATTATAAAATTAGGTCATGTTGGAAAAAATAGCAAAATTTTGAATTTAAACCCATTTATTGATAACAACGGAATATTAAGAGTAGGCGGCAGATTAAATAAATCTAATATCAGCAGTAACGCCAAGCATCCAATTATTTTATCAAACAAATGTCGTTTGACCGAATTGATCATAAATAAAGCTCACCTAGCTACTTTACATGGAGGTCCAAAACTAACCTTATCACATATCAGAGAACAATTCTGGATTATCAGCGGTTTGAGAACAGTCAAAAAACATTTAAGAAATTGTGTTACATGTAAACGTTTCAGTGGAGAGAAGAGATATCAAATTATGGCGGATCTACCGAAATCTTAACTCCGGGACACTTCTTGATTGGTGGCCCGCTTTTATCACGTCCGCAAACTGAGACGGAAAATATAAACATAACTCAACGATGGAGCATGGTTCAAAACTTAAACAAGCAATTTTGGAAAGCATGGTCACGTGAGTACCTCCAACAATTGCAAACTAGGTCAAAGTGGACAACACCGACTTCAAATCTTAAATTAAATGATGTCGTTTTGGTTAAGGAGGAGAACTTGCCACCTGGCAAATGGGCGCTGGGCAAGGTGTGTGCACTGCATCCAGGTCAAGATGGCTACGTGCGAGTAGTATCCCTGAAAATAAAAAATAACATTATTAAACGTCCTATTAATAAATTAGTACTATTACCAGTTCACAACAACTTACCTCAAAATTCAGAACATCAGCAATTGCATAATAATAACAATATTCCACAGGAGTCATCACAGCAAGCTTCTGTAAACAATACAAGGGCTACACGCCGTACCACAGGAAGAGCGGGAGCAAACACTTTACATAAAATATTTTATACATTTATGTTGTTCACATGTATACTTCCCAGTTATCAAGAATCAATACAGTCAAACCCATATAATATATCAATGCTGCCGGAAAATCAAACATTATATTTTGACAAAACATCAGACCTTATGTATATCAGAGATGACTGGAAATTAGTCATATATTACAATATGACGTCATACTGGCAAGGAATATCAAATATCAGGAATTATATCACACACATTAAGGAATTATGCATGGACACAAAATACCAAAATACGCAGTATATCACTCTTGCATTACAACTGGAACAGCAGCTTAACGACATTGATCATTACAATAGTTTATTACAAAGGAACACTCACTCGAGAAGGCAACGAAGAGGATTTTTTAACGGTGTAGGCTATGCAGCGAATGCGCTTTTCGGAACGTTAGACGACAGATTTGCTCAACAATATGAGCGAGATATAGAAAAAATAAAACGAAATGAAAATCATTTACAAACCTTAATTAAATATCAAACAAGCATAATAGAAGCTGAACATAATATCATACAAAGAAACGAGAAAAATATGAACCACCAATTTGAAATTATCAGGCAATATATAAATAATATAACACAAGAAACTAACAAGGTACAAATAAGCACTAATAATAATATATACATAATATCATCGACTCTGTCAGCCAATGTCATACTGGGGAATTTACGACGCATCCAAAGCACACTTCTAAATACAGTGACTGATATCAGCAACGGCAGACTGGACACGCGCCTGCTGTCCTTGGAGCAACTACAGCATGAGCTCGACATCATCGCAGGACAAATTAGCAGCGATCTGACTTTACCCGTTAGAGATAATATTTTGGATATATATAAGTTACTTAGAGTATTTACAAGGGTCACAAACAAGTATTTAATAATAGAAGTGAAAATACCTATCGTAAGCAACGAAGTCTTTGAACTGGACCGATTACTGAGCATTCCACAAAAACAAAATCAACATATGTACCAGATTATTACAGCAGTTTCATATATCGCATACAACCTTAGAAAGGATATCGCACTCTTTCTAACAGATAATGACCTTCGCCAATGTTTTGAACTACCAACATCTCTACTGTGCCATCTAACACAACCTTTTTACGATATTAAAGCAGAGCAGTCACTATGCAATATCAAACTATTAAATCCCGAAAGAAAATTAAATAATGAATTATCATTATGTAAGCCACTTACTACGACATGTAAACAAACATGGCTTAAGTTGCAGGCAGATAACACGTGGATATTTATGTGCTGTGAAGAATGCAATGTTCGCATTTTATGCCCAACAGGTGTAACAATGATAAAGCTCAACGACCGCGGTATTATAAAGATAGGTCAAGGTTGCACACTTAAAAGTAATGAGATCACTTTATTCGCTCACAACCATTTCCTCAACCAGATTGATATCAATCAACCCCTTTCGGTACCAAAGGTCTCTATGCTAAACAATATCATGAAGGATACCAGTTTTAACTTTACAAATTTAGAAAGTCATGAAGAAAATTTTCACCAAATAAAACAACAAATCAATGAGTTAAAGGAACAAGCCGAAAGTAAGTTTACCGTCCACGAGAATCATCACTACGCTACGTACGGCATCTACACCTTCGTTATCGTCATCATTCTTCCTGGTGCGGGATGGCTCCTGCTTCGAAGGCTCAGGAGTCGCAGCCGGCGTGAGAGCAGCAATCAGCAGCAGAGCCAACAGCGGAGCCAAGCGGGGCCTGGTCCAGGGGCAGAGGTGCCTAACACCATCACACTTGGCGACATCGGTAGTGCTAGTGAAGTGGTAGTGGCTAGTGTACCGCGAGTGAATCCGAGGCGAAAACAATCAATCGCGAGTGAATCGGTAGAAGTTCCCAAACTTACGAGGTTCAGACTCGATGATGAAATCTAAATAACATTAGTAACCAATGTTGAAAAGTGTTATTATTTACTTATTAATAATTAATTAATTAACGTTGTTATTATGAAATTCATTTATATTATTAATATCATCTTGTATCATTTTACTTTACATAATTTTAGCAAATAGCGCCATTTACTTTGTTAAGTATACTTCATCTCTTTTTTATCTTATTCTCTTGCATCTTCTTGGTGCGGCAATATGTACGGTTTACCGCACATTACCTTAGCAGTAACCTAATTACAACGATATTTGTAAGTCGCTGCATCGGCACTTTGTACTCGGGCGTGCATTTCATATTCAATAAATCAGTCTAATTACGACAAGCATCGGACTCGGTTGTATCATTTCTTATCAGCATCCCTTATCATATTATCAGCTATCATCTTATCATATCTATCATCTAAGTGTGTAGGCTTAAACCCCCTACAGTTATTGTTTAAATGGTAGTTTTAGTCTTAAATAAGTGTGGAGGAATGTGATGTATTATCGACGAGACATTTATATGTCAGTAGATTGTCACTCACTTTTGCAATAAATGTCGTAATGGCTACATCGAGTTGTTTCCCTGAGCTGTAATATTACCTAGGATTACCAGGACATTTACAGTTCTATGTTAGTAGGGTTGGTTTCCGCACTTAGTCCGTGCATTGGACCATTGTGCGTGAGCCATGGCGGCCTTCTGGTCACTCCAGCCAGCTCACCTCCCTCCAAAAGCAGATTAGTGTTCCCGGTCTCCTCAGGGCATCTGCGCCTGTTACCGGTGAGTCGATAGTCTCCCTGCGGATCTGGGTTGTGCACTTAAGAAGCACATGCGCCACCGTTTCCTCCTCCTCCATGCACGCTCTGCACAGAGGACTGTAACTAACTAATTTGAGGTAGGTTTATACTCATACATTTTCATAAAAATTGAACTGTATTGAACTGGGGAAATGAGGTTGCCCCCGGAAGGCCTGCTTCGTTGTGACGAGTAGTTCCCGAGGGGCGGAATTTATTTAATTAAGCGCTTGCATGATGAGAGATATGGGGCTTCAAGTGGACACGATTAAAACAATTACCACAAACGTAATTAAATCAACACAGGTGTATATTTTATGTTATTAAATATAGGAGTAACCTACATATAAAAGGTCATGTTGAACATAGAAGCGCTTTCATCCGTTTTTTTATATTTTTTTTAACACACGTTGACACAGCATCGTCTCGTCCCAATTTGAGGAAGGACCTTTTACTATCGGTACTAAACAACTGATAAGCATTCGTATATAATTTATCTATTTTTATTTTATGCTATAAGTGAACGGGACGGTCAGTTCGCTAACCTAGTGGTAAGTGATACACCTGACCATGACAGAAGCAACGTTGAAGGAAATTAATAACAGTAAGTAGCTATTATTTTTCCGTCAATACTGCTCTGCGCCCGTCACATGAGACAACAGATAATATCCAGACTTATACAAACAGACATGATCAAGCTCATATTTTTGTACTAATAGAAAAGAAAGTCATTTAAATAGTGGAGTTAAATTCTTCAATAGCAAAATAATTATAAGACCTTTATAGCCAACTAAACTATGATCAAATTTTTGGGCCACTTATTACGACAGACACTAGCCATTTATTAAAAGATTTACTTCGTCTCAGACTTGAATCATAAAAATAATCCCCGCCCGGATTGTGAATGTATGTCCTACAAACATGCATTTATTCTCGAATCATGGGTGTTAATTACAGAAGTTTGTCCGTTATCCCAATAAATGGGCAGCGTTGCGAGCGAAAGCCAGACTATTAATCATACTATATTAATTTCATGTTGCAGGCAAAAGGAACACAATAGTTATTGTGATTGCTTCTTCAAGACCAATTTGCAAAGGCCGGGCAGTGACCGCTTGTAAAATCTGATTCGCAAACAAAATTGATTTATGGTTTCAATAAGTAAAAACGTAATGTTTTTTTTTGTTATGTGTTTTCGCTCACGTTTTTTTTTCTGATGGGCTTACTCTTGAGCACAGACTATCCTAGGGGAAGAGACGTGCTCTAACATGGAGCGAGCTTGCCCAGAAAAAGCCTATTCACCTGTTTTTTGAATGCCACGGGGTTGTATGTGGCTGCATAAATAGAGTTGCAGATGCAGTGCAATTATAAGAAGTAATAGAAACTTATGATACAAAAAATGCTAAAATAAACACAGTACATCTAAAAACGGCTTCGAGATGAAATAGCAAAAAAGTAGTTGTTACTATAGCGAAGATATATTTTCAAGTTAGCGATAAAGTGCTATATTGACCTTTTTGGGCTAAATAGTTAAAAAAGGAGTTCACTTACACTAAAAACTGCTAGATCTAGCCCCAAGAGGGCTAAGATGGCAACACTGGATATATTTGAAAATTCGTATTATTACCTTACCGACGTTTCGGTGATTTTTCCTTTATTGAGTTTGCCTGTAAGACAATGCATGAAATATGTGTTCATGGGTTTTTTGTAATGAGTAGCAATTACATCGGCCATCTGCCTCCTAAGCCAAATCATCGTTAATCTGCTAATTTTCCTGTTCATACAAAAACAATAACGGTTACAGACGCCATTAATGTTATCTTGATAACCTTATGGCGAAAGATACATATATTTGCAACTTACTCGATTACGCTATTGCGAAATGGTTGTAACAACAATACATTATCAAAGGGCGATGCCCCCTCGATGTATTAAGTTAATAAAGCCCAAACGCAAGGCATAACCCGATATAATCTGATGTTAACTACAACAGAGCTAATAAACTAGCATAGATACCGTACCATAGTGCCATTTATCAAGTGACTAATTAACTTAGACGAATTAATGGGTAACGCTACTTCAAGTAAGCTATCTGTTCTTCACACAGCAATTGGGGGCAGGTTAGGTTTATGACATACTAGCGGCTCGCCTTGTCCTTGGATAGGTATGTGGAGTTTAAGTCATTATCATCATCAGCTCATTATACGTCCCCACCGATGGGCACGAGCCTACCCATAAAGGTTGTATAGGCCTAAGTCGTCCACGCGAGCTAAAGAACGACACAAACTTTAGATCTCTTCGCAGGTTTCCTCACAATGTTTTCTTCACCGACATATAAGTAATATTACATTTAATTAAGCCATATCGACTCGCTGAACTCAAACTAAAAATTTCTTTATTCAATCAAGATTCTTTTAAATCGCAAATTTAAAAAAAGTTGAAAACTGTTTTGAATCTACCACCGATTAAGACTTGATTATACTGAGAAGACTCCGTCATAAAAAAAAGACTACAAATTACAACCGATTCACTAAACTTATATTTAAGAACCACTTTTGATATACCGCCCAATAAAATATATCTTACTTAACAGTAGATCGCCTGATACTTTTTGTGACGTTTTATCTATACGCATGCGGGTCGGATCGGCCGATCGCTTTTAGGCGGCCGACGCGTAGAAGGTCAGGAGTCGAATCTCGTCAGCGCTATTTATTTTGACAGTTCTTCTGACATGTACACATTTTGGATGTCGATCAAAATATAGTATTGGTAATGCATAATCATTCAGATAGAAAGAATGAAAACAAGCGGCAAATGTAATCGGTTCGTCTGCTGTGAAATAAAAATCGATTAACTTCTACTATCGCTAGCGGTATGTATTTTGAGCTTAGATTGTAGTGGGTTTGAAATGGAATATAGGCTCGGATGAGCGTCGGTGACTCGTTGTTGTGGACTCTTGCCTTCCGATTTAGAGGGTGCAGGTTCAAATCCCGCCATGTACCAATGTGTTTTTGAATTTTCTAAATTATATGTACGTTTATCCGACGTTCTTACGGTGAAGAAAAACATCATGAGGAAACCTGCGCACACCTGCGAAGAAATTAAAAGGTTGTGCGTGAAGTCAGCCAATCCTCACTGGACCCGCGTGGCTCGTGCTCATTGGTGGGGACGTATTATGAGCTGAGATAATGATGAGCTCGGATCTCACGGGCAGAACGCATAGTGTTATTCACTTTGCAGGCCAAATTACTTATTTTTGAAAGAAGTTTCATTGCTTTATAAAGGCATGTTCAGCGTTTGATCCCGACTGAATTCTTAATATGGCTTCCCGCGCCATATTAAGAATTAACCCACCAGGGTTACGGTCCAATGTCAACAAAACCATGCTGTTCGGGACGGCCTGTGCCCTGCAATGGATTCTTAACGTGAGACACAGTGTGGCAAGCCCTCCTACTAGGTGGGCTGATGTAGCAGGCAGGATGCTGAATGGCGATGGTGGACAATCGACCTTGAACCGTTAAGTGAAGTTTATGTTAATCATTAGCTAGACGGCTAGGAGCTCTGAAATATGAGCATGTTTGTCAAGTCAAAATCAATATCCATTTATTGAATTCTTGTAATAAGCACTTATGTAACATTTCAATCCTTTAAGTAAAAAAAAATGAATTTGAGGATTGAAAAAAAATATTTCCGTGGTTTTGGCCTGCTGAGAAAGCAGCACTCAAGAAAAGTCAACAGTAAATAAGGTAAACTCATCATTTTAGCAAAAAAGTCCACTATTAAACATATCCTTCCCCCAATTACATCCCTTGATCAGGAGCTCTCGACCAATTGTTATAATGCCAGTTTTCAAAGGACATCTCTCCAAGCAACAATAAATTACTGTATCTTAATAAAGTTACTTCACTTGTAACAAAAGCATTCGTAATTTCACCTGCACACACTCGAGTTTACTGCAAACAATACACATGCTATATGCATGCTAATATCATTAGTGAAATGGAACCTTATATTAGTGGAAACTAATTTTAGATAAGAAACTTCGAGAGAACGCCAGGTAAAAAGTATTATCGTAAAAGCTTACAGGGATGAGAGCAGTTCAACATATATTTATGTGCGATTCTAATTCCGCGCTATGCGATTCTTATTGCGAAGTCCTTACTTAATTTGAAAGCATTTTATTTATTACTACAATACTAATACTTATATATATATATATAAGCATATATATACATATGTTCTATATAGGTAATATAGCTATGACTTTAAAGCTATTCGTACTCATATTTATTAACGAAGAAACCTACGAAGTTATAGAAACTTGTGACCATGAATAATTTTGTTAACTTATTATATGCCTGTAAACACTGTGATGAGAGTGATGAAAAGGTTTGATAGATTGGCGGTCAAAAACTCCCAACAAGCAATAGACTTTTTGTTACTTTCCTGAGGTCGCATAATAATAAATATTTTTTAATATATTTAAAAAGAGTTGGACCAAATAACCAAACGGATTCTTTATCAATACAAGCCTGTAGAATATGGTTTGTCCTGTCCATAGGCAAGGTAAGTTAACTTATAACTCAAAATATGATAGTTGAAATTAGCCTAACCCGTAGTTTATAAATGACGGGAAATTATATAGATGTATAAAAAGTTATCCTTCCGTCTACGAGGTTAACAATATAATCATATATTTGGGCTATCTTGTGTAGGAATCAATACGTGTCGTAACACATTTTATTGGATATAATATCAGAAATAATGTGAGCGAATACGGGGCGCGTGCAGACATGGACGCGCGACGACCGGCGCTTTATCGCCTCAATCACGTTTATCGGGTCGTTACGCCCGTGTGTGACCGCCTTTGCTTACACTCAAACATAAGAATAACCTGGAAATATTGTAATAATTTGGTAACGATTATTTTGATATGATAACTATACGTTTTTTTTTTGACTACCCATTTGGTGTAATAGTTGAAAACGACAGCTACTAAACCCAGGGTTTCAGGTTTGATCCCCGGTCAGTACAAACATGTATGTACATGAACTATTTATAATTTGCGAATACCCATCAATAGCTTCGACATAACTTGTACAAACTGTATTAGTGCTGTTGTTATTCCGAATAAAAAAAATAATTTACATATATTGATCAGAGTGTTTCTATTTCGTTGGAGCAGACGAGTTCTGGAGTGGAGACCGCGTCTCGGCAAGCGTAGCATAGGACGCCTCCGGCCGATGGACCGACGACTTGCGAAAGGTCGCTGGTGGAGGCTGGATGAGGAAAGCGGAGGACCGGGATATCTGGCGCAAAATGGGGGAGACCTATGTCCAGCAGTGGACTGCGATAGGTTGAATAGGAGTGTTTCTATGTATAAATATGTGTTTGTATTTACAAATAAAGTATGTAAGTCTAATGCTTAGTTAGGGCTAATTGGCGCTGTGTGTATCAGAGGATATTGATTTTTATTTATTTATTTTTATTCTAGAACTTTTATATTATATGGGAGACTGATGCATCTGATAACTTTTTAGTGCATTGATTTAAGAATCTGACAAAGCAATTTGTAACATCTCAATAAAATAAGGTTTAAGGCTTGTTTAAGAGCTTTTATTATTCTAGAAAATTCAAAGTCTCGGTATGTATTTTCAAAATCTTGTAAGAAAATTATTATTTTATTAAAATATGCTTGTAGCGGAATATCGTCGTAGAGCGCGGGGCGAGGTCGGGCGCACGTGCTAACTTAACGATTGCTATAAAAACATATTATTACATACAAAGAAGTGCATTTTGTACGTGCATATGGAAAAGGTCTTTATGCAGACGCGCGTCGAAGGTTCATAATACATGCTAGGGTTGGGACTACAGTTTTTATATAGAGTATCGATATACAATAATAAGCATACATATACTATATATTATTTTTTTAATGAAAGCTACAATCAGAAGACATGGATTCAGATAACATCAGTATCAAATTATTTCTTTATTCAACAATTTCAGGGATAACTTTTAGTCTTGACTTCTATAAAAGGTCAAGACCAAAAAGTTAACAGTAAGATCTAAATTTCGATAATTACGTAATTGAGCTAAGAATTTCCTGTTTGAACAGGCAGTGCCTTGTTAGGAAATTATTCAAACATTTGATCTTTTTCGTGTACATATGTTCATTAAATAATACGTTAAGGTAAAATATAAATCCTGACTCTATTCTTTAGCTAGATTGTATTTGTAAACACCCAACAACACACATTAAATAAATATCTACTGACACACAGCGCCATCTAGTCCTAAACTAAGCATAAGCCTGTAATTTGGGAACTAAACAACGGATAAACATACTTATACTTTTTTTTTTTATAAATACATATTATACATAGACGCTCGTACGGTGAAGGAAAACATCGTGAGGAAACCTTCATGCACGCCTGCGAAGACATTGAAGTTGTGTGTGAAGTCGTCCAATCCGCACTGGGCCCGCGTGGACGACTAAGGCCTAATCACCCTATACGGGTAGGCTCCTGCCCCTCGGTGGTGATGATGATACATAGAAAACAAGAAATTTCTGCACACAAATATTTGTACTGCCCGGTGATCGAACCTGAAACCCATGGTGTAAGGGCCAACGTCTCAACAATCTCACCTCGGCTGCAAATTGAGCCCAAGTATTGGGTTACGCACCATCTTATCAAGCCATGTGGGGGGATCTTATCAGCAGTGAGATGTTATGTGCTAATGGAAAGGGAAGTTCGAACCTATTTTCATAACATGAAGTACTAAAATTGAAACTGAATGTTATAAACT
Source organism: Leucinodes orbonalis (assembly GCA_019425675.1). Taxonomy (NCBI): domain Eukaryota; kingdom Metazoa; phylum Arthropoda; class Insecta; order Lepidoptera; family Crambidae; genus Leucinodes; species Leucinodes orbonalis. The sequence continues at coordinate 105,865 of PQWD01000304.1, read as the reverse complement.
TATTTAAATGCATATAAAATATTTGTAACGCTCGGTTGGAGTGATAACATATTATTATCATGACATTGATGTTTACTTTCACTTTATGTGCAATGAAAAAGAGCTTGCTTAAGTATCGAGTATACGGCGCAACGCGGAGCTTGTTTATGGTACTATAGTATTTTTTTCTATAAACATTTTGAGCGTCTTTGACTAAGTTTATTATCAATAAAAAACCTAATCTCGTTACGTATCAAGCCATTTTCGTCAAATCAACAAATTTAACTACGTCTCAGTCGCAAGTTTACTACAGGTACTTTAGTTGTTCGTCACTGCTTATTTGTTTTCAATTTAGTCTTCAATTTCCTTTTGCTGACAATATCATTTATTTCATATATAGTGATAGTGGGCTGCCGGGAACGGGGGGCCGATTTTGGTTGGCGCTGCTCATGGGAGGTTAATGCACGTAGCCACCACGCTGGGCAGGCGGGTTTGTGACCGCAGTGTGAACCAGTACGCAGGATGGCGCTGCTGCCCACCATCCGGTATGATCCATCCATCCATCCAACCGCAATGCTTAAAGGCAAAAGTTTTTGAGCAATGCGTCCTACCCGTGCTAACATACGCAGCTGAGACATGGACACTGACTGCGGGATTGCTATGCTTGGAGTCTCTCTTAGGGATAAGATCAGAAATGATTTAATCCGTAAGGGAACTAAAGTTACCGACATAGCCCGCCGGATCAGCAAGTTGAAGTGGCAGTGGGCTGGTCACGTATGTCGCAGAACCGATGGCCGTTAGAGCAGACGAGTTCTGGAGTGGAGAGCGCGTCTTGGCAAGCGTAGCGTAGGACGCCCTCTGGCCCGATGGACCGACGACTTGCGAAAGGTCGCTAGTGGAAGCTGGATGAGAAAAGCGGAGGACCGGGATGTCTGGTGCAAAATGGGGGAGACATATGTCCAGCAGTGGACTGCAATAGGTTGAAGAGATATATATATATATATATATATATATATAGTGATAAATCTTTACACAAGGAAAATAAAATACAAGCCAACTATTCTAATTTAAGCATAAGTCGCTCAGAGGCTATAGCGGAAACACAAAAGATAACGTCTTAATTCTGTGAAACTTTGTTTTTGCGTTATATTGTTCTAATTTATTGATATAATTTTGATCATTTGAACTTTTGTAAATATTATACTCCATGTTTAGGTGACAAACATGAGACTTCATTTGGAATAGTTTCATTTGCAAACTGTAGATTAGTGAACTTTGTGCCAATGTAGACGTTGGTGACATGAAATGTTTTTGTGGGATCAAATATATAAAATAGTTTTAATTTTGCGTTTTCGTTAAAATGTTTGACCTTCGGGCAACTTCAACGGTAATTCAGAACAACCGATAAAGTTTTGAATAAAATGACGAATTTTATCGATATCGATACAAACAGTGCCCCGACCTTGTGGCGACAGGCGGGGGCAGACGATTAAATTTGCATTTTTAATCACGCCGTCTGATTAGGTTACATCAAACGGCACTAATTATCACGTCGTCGTATTTCTAATTAGTGAATTTCATATAAAAAATAAGTCATGAAAAGGCAAAAGTAAGTTTAAAATAAATTATTCTTTGCATAAGACAGTGTTTGGAGCGTGATTTATATATTTGTCGCAATTCTTTCCTTGCTATGGGAATTAGCTTTAGAAATAAGAATTAAAATGGCGCCACGTTGATTGATGACAATTGATATTGGTTAAAAAGCTATCAGCATTGGCATCGTTTTTTTATATAGGTATGTTTATATACATTTGCTTCCGACACAACATATAACTTTGTCAGCTTCATAATACTTTTCCTGTTAAATTGCGATTTGTGATTGTCATGTACCAGTGTACAAACTTTTAACGAGCAGTAACGAATTGATACTCTGTATTCGTTTCACGTTTTTGATATAAACATGCCTGGATCAAAATACTAGAGAGTAACTAATATACTCGGTAACATCATTCAAACTCAAAAATCCCTTTATTCAATGAAGTCTTTTTAGTCACTTTTGCTATTATTTTTATATTAGCTACAGTCCCCCTCAGCCCGAAACACAAAAGTGCATAAGTTATCCTATTTCAGGGGACAATATCGGAACCCTTGTAGATTCGTCAAGTCTGTCTGTCTGTCTGTCCGTCCGTCCGTCCGAATATCACAACCCCTTTTTTCTCCAAAACTATAAGCACTATACTATTCAAACTTTGTATATGTATTCTGTTAACCGCTATTAGGTTTTAATAAGAAACTTGGAAAAATATTAATATATTTTGGGGTTCCCCATACATTGAACTGAAACTCAAAAATTTTTTTTTCATCGTACCCCCCCATGTGGGGTATCAATGTGTAAGGCTTAAAAATGATAATGAGGTTTCTAATATATTTTTTTTATAAATTGAATAGTTTGTGCGAAAGACACTTCCAAAGTTGAAAAAATTGTGTCCCCCCCTCTCTAATTTCTAAAGTATGGGGTTGATAAAATAAAATAAAATATATGATGTACATTACCATAAAATCTAACAACGGAATTTAGTTTGAACGATTTTTGGTGTGTAGTTTTTTTTATACGACATAAACGGTGAACCACTATTTTTCATATTAAAGCTGTAGTAGGTGCCCAAGTAAAAAAAAAATACTTTATTTTATGTTACTTGCTATTGCGGAACCCTCCACAGGCGATTCTGACTCGCGCTTGGCCAATTTTTACTATGAACTCTCATAGCGTTGGTTTCTGATGTAGCAGATAGTTCATATTCTCAGAATATGTTTTCAGTTATATACTTAATAAACACAAAAATCTCAATCGAATAGCTTATTATAATATCTTAAATACACCAATTGCGTCACTGACATCAGATCAAAAACTAAATATTCGCATCATCTCCACGATGGTAGCAAAACGGCGAAGCCATACTTATCTAGTGGTATGTAGAATTTGTTCAAGTTAGGGTTTGTATTTTGGCCGTGTAGATTCAGAAGCATAGCTCGACATGAGATCTGATATCTGTTTTCGCAGCGCAAACCTTATGTGGTCATCTTGGCAACATTTGACATGAGATGTTATTGGAGTGATACTTGTATTCAATACTACTTATAGCTATCAGAAGCTTATAACAAAACTTTTACTAAAACCCCTTTGACTCCGACCAACCCGGAAGCATTATAACAAAATTATGAATCCGTTTATAGTCGCATGAATGGTACAAACTTATGTTTTTTATAAATATGATCGTTAGAAATCCGACAACCATATTAATTCCATTATTATTGCATGAGGAATACATGAAACATATTTTATAAGAGATATATTGGCTTTATTGGGCGTAAGTAATCAATTACAAACTAATGCTATAAGGAAGTAATGTATGGGTTGTACCGTAGATGTCAATAAAGACTAAGATTTATCTGTCTTTATTTACATCTACGGTACATTATTGAGAAGATCGACTAAATTTATTTATTTATTTTTGGAAGATTTACAGTTTGAAAAGACACTATAGTAAAGTATAACAATACGATAAGAGTGTAATACTAATTACAAATCTCCACATATAAGTTATCAGTTTACACAAGTCATATTGAGGTAACCACAACACCACAACTCTACATTAAATATGTATTTAACCAAAGCTAATATTATTTAATATCATCAAGGTTCAAGAGCCTCAAAGTACGATTTTGTCATTTGTCTTTTTATCGAGGGAATGCTAGTGAAAAACAGGTCAATATCAATAGGCAAAACGGAAAAACTACGACTACTACGAACAAGAAATGTATTTTGCTTGTAGTTAGTATTAGTGTGTGCTACATTTAATATTGAACGTGAACGAAATTTTAAGAGGTTAGTATTCAAATTAATTTTAGATAGTAACTCGGGGCTGTCCACTTTACCAGTGACAACTTGTGCCAAGAATTAAGTATTGTATGTAAACGGACGCTCCGACCACTAAACCACAGCAGCTGCTAATAAAGTACTTCTTCTATTAAATACTAGCTGTTCCCCCGCGGTATTGCCCGCATTATAAGATTTTCCCCCGCAGTAAAACATTACCTAAAATCGATTCGTCAAGTCATACGACGCGCGGCCGCCGCGCGGTTTATCATTGCTTTTTTTGCAAAATAAAAAGTATTGTCTAAAATAAAAGCAGTCTATTTTTTTTCTTTATTACATTACCTACCTGACAAAGTAAGTACAGTCCAAATCCATCCAGTCGTTTCAATATTACCCGGAACAACAACAGACAGACAGACAGACAGACCAACAGACTGACAGAAAAAAATACACTCCAATAATCGTTAATTCATTATACAAAATTATGTACAAGTTTTACTTAGCTAGTCCGACAGATTCATTAATGTCAGTCAATATTAAAAAAATATATTGTTCATACAAGTTACCACACCAGATTGGCATTGGCACATAGGACACTTCTGTGTCTTCCCAGCTGTAACAAATATTTTCTATGCGGGAGAAGCCCAAGCATCATTAAATTTAGCGTCACGTATTTATAGAGTTTCCCTTGCCTTTTTATGGCAGCTATTTCACTATCGTAATATGTCGAAACTATACTTCTTTTATACAAGATGACTATTATTTCATGCCTCGTAGTTTGCAAGTTGTTATTCCAGCCAATTTAAGTTTACAAAAACATGTTATTACAAGAATGTTACGCATTTCATATTGTTGTTTAATGGATAAAATATATGATGATTTATGTTTTCTCCTCTTTAAACAATTTATTTAATTGTATGAATATACGAATAAATACGAACAAAGAAAATAATTATAACTCTTTGTAAATGTTGGCTTCTTATTCATATGGCAAGCTTCGTCTGGCTTCTTGTCATAACTTTTTTATATTTATGAGAAATATGTTTAAAAATATATTGTCCTCGGAAAGAGTAAAAGTTATTGTTCAGTCGCCGTATTAATTCAATTATAAAGCCAACTTGTTTTATTCCAAAGAAGAAAAAAACGACGAAAGATTAACTTTGATAAGGTACTGCAAAAGCTTTCGTTGGTGCGAAATTTTTGGAACTTGAATATTTTTATTCGGAATTACAATCGGAAACGTTTCCGGAAAGATAAGACTGGCGTCCTTCAAAAAGAGAGCTTATACTTATAGGTTGGTCAAGTTGCACATATATACTGGACATATCTTATTATTTAATTATCAAAAAAAAAGATAAGTGTTATTTAACAAACTTTTGATTATTGTAAAAGCGTCTTTAAGCGCAATTTATTAAAGTTATGCTATTTCTGAAATGAATAAATTTGCATGAAAAGCTTTTGAATGTAAGTTGCGTAAAAGAAGCGGACATAAAAGTCCGGGAAGCGGACTTATCGGATTACGATTTGCTCAATCGTTCATAGCGCATCCGAGCTGGGAATAATTCATCGCGAGCGTGTAGCGCTCGACACCTGGCCGCGTTTAAACTGAAATTTTTCATTGGAAATACCTTTTTTTGTCAAGTATTACTGGATGAATTGAGTGCAGACCATTTTTCCCAGGCAGCGCTTTAACTATTGTGATGTCATATAAAAGATGTTAAATTTAACTGAATTCAATTTTCAGTAATTTTTGCTTTATTTTAAGGTGCTATTGTGCCATTGAAAAGGCATATGTTCAACAGTGGATCCCAATTATATTCTCTGAACAATATACAATTGTAAACCAATACCATCGATTGTAGCACATATCGTTCATCTATATATACGATATGTGCTACAATTCTTTATGCATAGGAGCTATGCATAGGAGCGGCGGTAGTGTTGACTGTTGCCTTCCTACCGGGAGGGCTAAAGTTCAGATCCCGCCACGTACCAATGTGATTTCGAATTTTAGAAGTTATATGTACGTTATCCGACGCTCTTACGGTGAAGGAAAACATCGTGAGGAAACCTGCGCACGCCTGCGAAGAGACTCAAAGGTTGTGCCTGAAGTCGTCCAACTAAGGCCGAAAAACACCCTATACGGGTAGGCTCCTGCCTCACGGTAGAAACGTTTAATGAGCTGATGACATCGTACGTCTATGACCAATACTGCTATACATAAAATAACTAGTGTATCCCAAAATGCTCCTTTTAAAAAGGAACATAGACAATAATTTCAAAGGAATCAGTAAATTGAATAAATTTAATGTTTTAATTTACTCAACCTCAACTTTCCGACGTCCACTGCTTCTTCTTTCCTCATCACCCAATTTATCTTGGCCGTTCTTAAGAGATCAGCTTGTGAGGTTAGTAGGGTTGCTAATTATACTGTTTTCAACAGTATTATACTGGTTTTCACAAAACTATGGTTTTACCTGTTAACTAAAAAAAAAGTAGGCGAAATACTGTTTCAGAATAGTGAAAAAAAAATATATTTAAAACAATAAAGAAACCGAATACTGATCACTTTACTAAAATACTGTTTAAAATTTTTCAGAAATTCGTACATCCTATATTTCTTTTAAAAAAAGTTGGAACACCTAGAAAGATAAGATAGGCCTGGACAAAAATTAGTGCTAAATCTCCTTTAGTCATCCTTTAGGCCTTAGTCATCCACGCGGGCCCAGTGCGGATTTGCCGACTTCACACACAACCTTTGAATCTCTTCGTAGGCGTGCGCAGGTTTTCTCACGATGTTTTTCTTCACCGTAAGAGCGTCGAATAACGCACATCTGGGGGCATGGCAGTGCCCCCGCCAAGTCGAGCGCGAAGCAAACACTGCCGTACCATCCTTTACAGGATCCATTTCGCCGCATTTTCAGGCCCCAATTTGAGAACCTTTGGATAATACCAGAGCGCTGAAATTTTCGTCATCTAGTAAGATATAATAACATACATTAAATCCAAAATTTATAGTTTGTAGGTCATTTAGTTCCGACGTTAAGCGAAAGCAAAGTTTCGCATTTTCGACAGATAGACACTCACTCACTCATGATCATCAAAATAGAACTAGTACTTCCCATTAACTCAGAGAGCTGAAATTCGGTACAGAGTTAGGGTTTAATGGCTATATAAAGGTTAAACTATAAAAACTTGGATAATCGAAGATCTGGAGTATCTGGTGAGCCTGCATAGATAACAAAATCATCAAAATAGAACTAGTACTTCCCATTAACTCAGAGATCTGAAATTCGGTACAGAGTTAGGGTTTAATGGCTACATAAAGAGAAAACTATAAAAACTTGGATAATCGAAGATTCGGAGTACCTGGTGACCCTGCTTAGATAACAAAAGAGCCTAGCCAAATTATAAGAGATCGACATACCGCCTTTAAACAATATATATTCAGCATGGTGAGCCGCTTCATCCGATGTCAAAAATCGGGGGGCACGGTAGTGCCCCCGCCAAGTCGAGCGCGCTAGACCAATACAAACAGACATGTTCATGCACACAAATATTTGTAGGTACTGCCCGAGGATGGAACTTGAAACCATTGGTGTAGTAGCCGACGTCTCAACCATTACACCCAATGGGTCGTCCAATATTTCTTTCAAGTTTCTACAAAAAGAAGTGAAATCCCACCAAAAAAAATCTGTAAAATATCTAGCCAAGTCTCGATGGAGCTGCTTGATTATCTCTAAAAAGTAATGAAATAATAATAATAATAAAATTCATTTATTTGTCTTTCAAATCATTCTACATAAAATACAAATTATAAAGATGAAAAAAAAAATTAATAGTAAAATATAACTTGGCCATTGAACAATATTTATACGTAAGTGGCTTTATCAAGCCTACAATCGACGGGTTATTGAATCACCGTTTTCCAAGTGGCAAAATTGTATCGTCAATGGGTAGCGGTTCTGGCGACAAAATAGTGCAATGGTGTCATGGAGCACCTGGTTTTGTATCCTTGTATACTCTTCAACGGCCAAGTCACACAACATGAACCATAATAATAAAGTAATCGCAGTAAGGAACCTTAGACTTGGTACGTCTTTATCTTGATTTCATTACTTTTTAGTGATAATCAAGCAGCTCCATCAAGACTTGGCTTGATTTTTTACAGAATGTTTTTAGTGGGATATAATTTATAAATTTCGACAACACACCCTTATACTAATAACATCTTTTTTATCCAAACAAGGTTCTATTGGGGTGAATAAATCTCCTTCCAGACGTCATGAAACGTTCAAAGGGTGATGCTCAAAGAGGAATTGTTAGAATCAAATTATTGTAACTTTGATGGTGATTAGGGAGGCAATCAAACTAGGCAATCAAACGGCGTACTACAAAAGCCCGCCGGCGGTTTCTATGACATCTGAGGATTTATTTTGATGTTAGAGTTTGTACTACAGACAACTGGACCTTAGCCGGAACGTTGTTAGGTTCCCGATTCAGTCTGTACAAAGCCATCAATAGTCATATTTCAGAAAAATTTCGACGAATGAACCACTACTTAAAAAAATGTTTTTCTTTCATTTTTTCTAACTTGTTTCTATTATTTCAATTGGACTTGATGTTACCCGCAGATGGCGTTAATTCTTCAACGGGCAAGTTGGCGAGCGCAGATACAAATAGCAGGCCGTGTTCGCTTCGCCGTAAGAGCGTTAGATTAACGTACACATAATTTCGAAAATTCAACAAAACGTGGTGGGATTTGAACCTGCGTCCTCCAAATTGAATGGCAACAGTCAACACCACCACAAACTAATTAGTGATAAAGTCATGGATGTTGAACTAAAAGATGTAATCGTCGTCAGTAATTGCGTAGCGGCTTATTCTAATTCTATGAGTAAATTAAATTTCCATTGGATTGCGTATTATATTAAGTATGTAAAACATTAGATAGCTCCCATAATCCACGAAAAGCACTGTTTTTGCTTCTGTTTTAAAGCTTATTAAAACATGGGATAAATTAGATGGAAAAGCCGATTTCAGGGCTCTCGTCGGCGGCGGATACGGTCGTTGAAGCCGGATATATAATAACAGATTTAATGGTGCCTGGATGGTTTTAATATTGAACACAGGTATAATTTAAATCTGTAGCCAGGCATTAATATTAATGGGAATCAAAATACATTTTAATGCAGTGTAATCATGCGTTTTTACTTATAAGATTATGTTCGTTTCTATGTTTACTTACCTCGATTACCTTGTGTAACAAACATTTTACCAGGTGACGGACACGCAGTAGCAGCTCTTTATCAAATACTTCTAAAATCTTCTTTTTAGGGTCAAAAAAGCTTACATCAGCACCTAAGTGTGCGTCCACTGCGAGCTTAGTCAGCTTAGCGTGGTTGCGACGACAACGGCCGCAAACATATGAAACGTACCTTTGTGTTCATATTGTAAGATTCATCATTCCAATTCCAGTGAACATATATCTAAAGGATCCATAATGATCTCTTAGGATCCATGAGCGATCTGAAGGTAAGTATTCTTCCAATAATACAGAATTATTGTATCATAAAATTAATGTGATAAATCTGCACTAATATTATAAAGCTGAAGAGTTGGTTTGAACGCGCTAATTTTAGAAACTATTGGTCCGATTTGTAAACATTTTTCAGTGTTAGATAGCTTCATAGAGGAAGGCTTTAGGTTATTTATCATCACGGTAAATAAAATAGGAACGGAGTAGCAAAATGAAAATATTTCAAAATTCGGGGATTTGTTCGCTTAATTCATGTGTCACTATTATTAACTTTTAAATATTTTAAAAATAGACAGCGACCTTTCTTTGCTAAACTAATTTGTTCAAAAATGCATTATTTGCGAAAGTGTTTTCATAAATATGATATATAATTTTTTATGTTATAAGTACCGGACGGTCTGGACGCTCACCTGATGGTAAGTGATACGCGAGACCATGACAGAGCGGCACTAAAGGAGACCAACAACTGATACACAGTTATTATCCTCCATCAATGCCGCACTACGCCCGTCACCCGAGACAACAGATGTAAGGTCTCTTATACCCGTTAATTTCACTAGCTACAATGCCCTCATCCCGAAACACAAAAGTGCATAACACTCCTGTTTCACGGATGTTATCTGGCACTGCGGTGGTACCTACCTAGACGACTCAGTATCGAGTCTACCACCTAGTAAAATAAGTGCGTTATTCATCACAAGTATTTAATTTAAAACAAAATTGTCTTGCTCCATTCAATATAAATAAATATCGCAGTTTTCACTCACCTATATAAAAGAAGTAACGAGTAAAAGTTTGCGTTAGCTCAAAGTAACTATTCCACGCAGACGAAGTCGCAAGCAAGCAAAATAATTTCAGATCACGTAGCGAAATTCTACTAGGATTTGGACCTAATTATCTAAATTTGTAATACGTAGGCTCATTAGAATTGATTTATATGTGTAACGCCTCGCGCCTCAGTAAATCAGACGCAATCCATTAAAAGTATATAAAAGCAAACCCACACAATAAATTATCTTTTTGATCAAAGTGGAAAATATATCTTAAAAATAAATGTAGCTTTCATTGCAAAGCCATCTTCTTAATTCAACCCTCATATACTCGGAGGCTGTTTGACATAAATCGAATATACAGGGTGAAATTAAGAATATTGGCTTTTTTTAAAATAGAATGCTACTCGTGATTCTAAATACATTCCCCAAATATGTAACTATTGATACAAAAGTCAAATATTTTAAACCCCAAAGATCATGTAAAACACTTATCAACTGATCAATTATACACATAAAAAGTAAAAAAATACATAAATATAATAATTATGGCGGCGGCGCCTGCGCGCTGAATACAGTAGTAAGAGCTTTAATTAAAACAAAATAAATATCCACTGACATTCACACAGCGCCATCTAGCCCCAAGTTAAGCGTGAAGCCAGTATTATGGGTACTAAACAACTGATAAACATACGTATATACTTTTTTTTGTAAATATATACATATTATACATAGAAAACACCCACACCATTACAAATAGACATGATCATGCACACAAATGTTTTTATCGCCCGGGGATCGAACCCGGAACCCTTGGAGTTGCCGTTGAGATGTCAACTGTCAATTTATAGATAACAAAAAATGCTATATTTACTTTCTCTTTCATATTTTGTTTTGTAAAAACTTATGATAACTCTATATGGTAATAGGTGTCCATAAAAACATTTCATAATATGAGTATAATTATAGGTGGAATGAATGCCACCGATTCCAAATTCTCGCTGTATTATTTGAGTGAACGATTCGATTTGCAAGTCCGCTTAGCATATTGACGCATTTGCGAAAGTGTATTTAAATTATGATATTTGCAATATTCGAAATGACATCACTGGATATTTTTACTTCAGTTACCTTATGTATAATATTCACGGTTTTTGTTTTGAATTGACTCTCTCTCTCTCTTCAACCTATTGCAGTCCACTGCTGGACATAGGTCTCCCCCATTTTGCGCCAGACATCCCGGTCCCGGTGGTTTGAATTTACTATCAGGTGAATAAATATTAGATTTTTATTCCTACAAAAATCAACGGCCTTTATAGAGAAATCCGCATCAAAACATTCATTTAGCAATAACAGGCTTAACAAAAACATTGTTTTAAATTAAATTCATATTTTGAAGACATCTTGTACATTTTACTTAGTTTTGGTTCTATGTAATACATTGGGTAATTTACTCACCTTATTTCTTTCTGAGTACCATTTGGTGTCATGATAATTATCGCGTCATATTTCAAGCATAGTTTCTAAGTTTATTTTTCCCTAGAAATAATTTATATGACAAAACAACGTTTGCCGGGTCATCTACTATATTATAGCTTTCACCTCTCCGTATATGATGATGATGAAGTCACGACCGACTTCGGCCACGGCGACTGTCTTTAACTCCTGTTTTTCCGTTGATGTGCTCGCATGTGGCTGATGTATCCAATTTTGTTTGTGAAAATCCGCGCACATTGCGGGCATGAGAGCACACCATTAACATAATTATAGCTGATGGCCGCAGGTGGTCGGGCTTTCAGCTCGTCACGTCTGGCATCCAGCTTAAGGAGCCGCCGGTTTTCAAAGGTTCCGACGCTAGAGTTCACAAGCGCTCTCCCTGCTCCCCCTGGCCCTCTGCATCAGCTGCTCCCACACGATGAATTCTGACACTGCTTCATGTGCAATGATGTAAAAGAGTATGATTCGATGCATGACAGCACACATACACATATTTCGAATTTCGAACACATTTACCCAAACAAAAGAGTACAAACTTACCCTCTTCGGAGTTCGTTTTAGGCACGATGGCGCATCTACCTTTATATAACAGAATATCATTGTTCATGTGTCGCTTCAGCACATCCTTTTACCTGAGAAGTTGTCCGCCATGCTTCCATGCCTTGCTCAATTTCTGAGTAAAAGACGCGCTTGCTTCTTTCTTTTGTATTTACTTATTTCTTTACAAATTATAGATTACTATCATAACACCTAGAACATAAAAGACATCTAACGATAATAGACAGATAGTTTATCAGCATCATTCTATGAATGTGTCGAAAGTAATAGTTTTCGCTACAATGGAGCCGTCGAGTATGAAAATCGCGGGAGCCGTGCGGATTTAGATATCATTCGGCCGCCGGCTCCTGGAGCTTTGTATTCATACCCTTTATTCTAATACGCTAGTTCAATTCCTTATAGGAAAACATGGTATGCTTGATTTTTTCTGCTGTCTTACTTAAAAAAAAATAATCCGTGGCATAGTTTCATGTTAGATGTAGAGATCGTGGTCTCCGAAGCAAGATATAAAAAGAAATTTCACATACCTTACTAATTGATCAGGATATGTAGCAATGGAGAAAGCTTGCTCGGTCTCACTTAGAGATAAGATCCGAAATGATTTAATCCGTCAGAATAACTTATGTTACCGACAGACCCGCGCTAGATCTGCAAGTGAAGTGGCAGTCGTGAACAGATGGCCACTGTAGCAGACGATTCTGGAGTGGAGACCGCCTCTTAGCGTAGACACCCTTGCTCGCTCACCATATGACTTGCGAAAGATCACTGGAGGAATGGAGTGAAAAATGGATACCTATTCCAGCTGTGAACTGCATAAGTTGAATAGAAAAAGGGTGAACTCAATGTTAGAAACTCGCATATACGACCAATTCCACTACGTAGCCAGAATCTGAACCTCTTTTAAATATGATGACCGTTATGTAACTAGTTAAATAAATGTTATTTGTTATTTATTTTAATCACAAATCTCTTCCGTCAGCTAGAGGCTTTTGTTGCGTGTTTTTCACTTTAATTAAGTCTTCAGCTTAGCACTGGAAAACCACTGAAATAAGTCGACATCGTGTCGCGACGTGCGCTCCTTTTAGGAGTGCAATATTTATTTATTCTTTATGCACCATTAGCAAAAAAAGTTCAAAATCCGGGGGAAATTTTCTTACTTGAATCAGCTGCGTAAACGGTAAAGTTTCGCAAAAGTCATGTATTAGAGTATGTTACCCTTTTAAAGTCTACAAAAAAGTCCCGACATCATATGTCTATCTTTTAAAGTTCTTACCATATTTTTTCTAATTTTTTTTTCTAAAATAATGCATCATTTGCGAAGCTATTTTTATAAATATGATATCAATCCTTATCCAAATAAATACTTATTTATCACAAGTATTTCATTTTAAACAAAATTGCCTTTACATCATTTAATTTAAATGAATATCTTATGAGATACCTCAGTTTAATTCACCTATATAAACGAAGAAGCGGGTGTAGAGAGCGTTAGGCCAAATAACTATTCCACGCGGACGAAGTCGTACGCAAAAGCTAGTAGTAAGTCACTTCGAGGCCTAATTCAGATTGGTGCGTGTTGTTATCATTCGAAATTGTAGCTTAACATGTCTTATCGTGTCTTTCGTCTGTCCTATCACAGCTGGAACATCTTAAAAAAATCATTCCATCATCAGCTAAACATCTCCATCGAGAGACACGATCCTACCCTGAAAGTGTATAGGCCTTAGTCGTTCACGCGGCTCAGTGCACAACCACAACAAGCACAACCTTTGAATCTCTTCGAAGACGTCTGCAGGTTTCCTCACGATGTATTCCGTCGTCGGTTAAACGTACATTTTCGCAATTCAAGAAGACATTAGTGTGTGGCGCATTTTATCCTGCACCCTCCAGTCAAAAGCAACAGTCCACACCAATGACAAAAATCGATCGTATCGAGTGGGCGCATTAAGATGACAAAAACTAACATTCATTCAGTTATTGTTTGTTCGCAAACTATGCATACTAAATTTTGGCTAAACAACATAAAATAACCCCATATAACCAAGAGTACTACAGGAACAGCCGCACAATCAGAAATATTCAAACCCCTTGAATGTGCAACCACTTCGCAAAGAACAACAGCGACATATGAGCATTCATCTGTATAATTAATAAAAAAAACTCAACATACACCCTTGTTTAGTTACGAACTAAAACAAAAACGCAATAATTGTTACTTCAGTTAGACTACAATGAAACAAGAGGCTACTTCAGCCAACAATTTAAGCCCTTTACCCTTTCACGTATTCACCCAGAGTTACATTTGTCTCTACAGATACAAATTCACACACACAGACCCACTCACCACTCACTCACCCTTCCACACACCCATACACACACATACATACGCACGCACGCACAGATGGCCCCCTAATGGTCGCCTGCAGGGCGACAAGGGGCAACATGGCGCTCGCGCTAGGTGTCGAGAGGTGCGCACCGATTTCACCATCGCGAGTAACTACGCAGTCACTCGGAGCGGTTTCCTCCGCTATTACGCCATTAGACACTTCCACCCCGAGCATATAGCTCTAGCGACTCACTCCCGACGGCCAATGAAGGCAAGCGGAGGTGGATCTGGTCCTCATGGTCCACTTCGCCCACCGGCGTGAGACGAAGGCGAAGACCAGAGAGTTCCCCGGAGCTCGGGACCGAGGTGCGCGCCACACACCATCAGCTCGCCACAAGCTGCCCGACGGAGACTGATTGCACCGATGATACTAGCATAAAGCTAATACCACCAGCGGATTATTATTAGTTTTTGTTAGAGCTGCATCTGTCATGAGGTGATCACTAATTAGCAGATCGGCAAATTAGTTACTCCTCGACGTTACTAGATGGTAGACTCGTACTGAGTCGTCTAGTAGTACTACCGCAGGCCAGGTATAAGAACTAAAATCTGATGTCTCTGGTGTTGGCGCATGGAATTGCCAGAAAATTATAACTGTCTATCAGTCGTTGGTCTTATTAATGCTGTTCTGTCATGCTCAGCCACTTACCTCACTTACTGGAAGAAATTGTTACCTAAGCAATAAGGCCGCCCATGTTATACTGTTTTTTTTTTCTGTTATCTGTGTTTGTATCATTTTTTATGTGCAATAAAGTATTTTATCTTTATCTTTTAATCATCAGGTGAGCGTCTTGACCGTCCTGTACACTTAACATAAAGAAAAAAAGAAATAACGATTGTCTCAATGGTGAGGTTTGCTTAAAAATAACATGAGACCCTTAATATCCCATGTCGTGTGTGTAAAAGAGTTATTAGGGCACCCACGGGCACAGCCGGCTATCTGTTTGGACCGCCACACTCGTCGGTCACCGCGCCCTGCGGTTGAATTCGTATCAAGGTTAATGTATATAGATTGTGTTCCATATACAGTGGATACGATATAACAAATAAAAAGATTTTCGTGAATAAATAATCAATTTGACGACCCATTTGGTGTAGCGGTTGAGACGTCGGCTACTACACCAAGGGTTCCGGGTTCGATCCCCGGGCAGTACAAACATTTGTGTGCATGAACATGTCTGTATGACGGATAAACAATATAATAATGTTTGTAATGGTCTGGGTGTTTTCTATGTAAAATATGTATGTATTTACAAAAACAAACGCATATAATATGTTTATCTGTTTAGTACCATAATACATACTTTACGCTTAACTTGCGGCTAGATGGCGCTTTGTAAATGTTAATATTTATTATAATTAATAAATTAAGCAATCAAAAGTTCCTTTACGCGTGTGATTAAGATATATTTATAACTGTTACTAAACATAATCATTATCTTCATGTTCTGCCGAGTGTTTTGTTTACCATCAACACGTAAAACTTTTTTATACATATTAGAATACGTAAGTATTGTGCTACGGATGATTTTTTTCATGTGTTTAATATTATTATGTGGCATCGAAATCGCACACTTTTTTCATGAACATGTTACAGAGAAGCAAATGATTCTTCGAGTATACAGTTGAGTTAATGGGACTATCATGGCGAGACAATTATAATACAGGTCGTAATAGATAGTTCACCGAATACATGTGTGTTTTATTGAATAAACAAACTGCCAGGAACAGAGGGCAAACAGCAGCCGTTGTTAAATGAAAATATCTGTGGATTTTTATTTGCTCTCATAGTTTGTTGATTTATTCTGCATGTATTCGCTCGTCGATTGTGGTTGTATAACGTAATTGTTCAACATCCGTTGTCGTTCAGTTTAATAATATTCATTTAATCGAGTATTCAGATATACAGATTGAATAGGTCTGGTTTATATCCGTGCTCCCGTTTCCGTCTTCCTCATTAAATGTTAAAGTATTGATTTTGAAACAGAGTTATCATTTTAGATAACTCTGTCTTATGTCTGTTGAGGAATGAAAAACACTAGTTTATAGTCAATGTAATTGATTTTCAAAATAATTATAAAGACAAACAAGATGATCGGACTGAATACTTACAAACCTAGTCATGGAGCTGGGTTAGGGCTTGTAGACACTAGATATGACCTCCCATTCTGCGCTAGATATCCCGGTGTTCAAATTTCCTCATTCAGCCCCCATTATGACCTTTCGCAATTCGTTGAGTTTGCCGAGTAGAAAACTATAGTCAGTACCAGTGGTAGTTTCATTTGAAATTAATTAGTGTTCCTTAGCGTAGCGTAGGACGCCCTCCAGCCCGATGGACCGACGACTTGCGGAAGGTTGCTGGTGGAAGCTGGATGAGAGACCGGACCGGGATATCTGGCGCAAAATGGGGGAGACCTATATCCAGCAGTGGACTGCGATAGGTTGAAGAGAGAGAGAGAGAGAGAAAGAGTGTTCCTTAACCCATTGAACGTCGGGAATCCAGATACAACAGAAAATCTATTGTCTGGCGGCTTAAGGCGTCATGTGCGGTCAAAGGGTTAAGGTTCTAAACTGAATAAAGACCTTGTAATGTTTAGATTTCCCAATTGGTGTAATAGAGACGTCGGCTACTACACCAAGGGTTCCGGGTTTGATAAATAAATAATAATAATAATAAATAAATATCTACTGACAATCACACAGCGCCATCTAGCCCCAAGTTAAGCGTAAAGCCTGTATTATGGGTACTAAACAACGGATAAACATACATGTATACATTTTTTTTGTAAATACATACATATTATACATAGAAAACACCCAGACCATTACAAACAGACATGTTCATGCACACAAATGTTTGTACTGCCCGGGGATCGAACCCGGAACCCTTAGTGTTGCGGCCGACCTCTCAACCGCAACACCAAATGGGTCGTCAAACGTCGAAACGTCGTCGTCGTTGATCCCTGGGTAGAACAAAAATTGTGTGCATGCACAGTTTGTATTGGAATATTATATTGGTATATATATAATATGTACGTGTAGAGCGTCAGTGGCTCAATGATGTGGACTATTGCCCTCCTACCGGGAGGGCTGAGGTTCAAATCCCGCCACGTACCAATGTGTTATCGAATTTTCGAAAATATATGTACGTTATCCGACGCTCTTACGGTGAAGGAAAACATCGTGTGGAAACCTTCAATACGCCTGCGAAGAGATTCAAAGGTCGTGTGTGAAGTCGTCCAATCCGCACGGGGCCCGCGTGGACGACTAAGGCCTAATCACCGTATACGGGTAGGCTCGTGCCACACGGTGGGGACGTTTAATGAGCTGATGATGATGTACGTATTTACATAAAAACATATATAATTATGTTTATCATTTGTTTATCCGTAATACAAGCTTCACGCTTAACTTGGGGCTAGATTGAGTTGTGTGAATGTCAGTGGATTTGATTATTTCATTTTTATTTTTTAAAGTCTACATCAATTGCCAAAGTCAAGCCTAGATTCCCGCTCATATCCTCCTGAAGGATTACCAAGTTAATCCGAGTAGCTGTACAATGCACGTCTCTCGTATAGCCTCAACAAAGACAGATTGCAGTTTTTAGCTCCCATGTCGTTAGTACGTAATTGCTTTTCTCGGAGTAGTCTCGTGCACATCTCCCAGAGTTATGAGCTGGCGAACTGCTTTAAATCATTTTAAAATTTAATAATGCTTGAAGTATCTAGATTGCAATTTGATGAGTTCTTGGTGTTTACACGATGTGGGAATGCAGAAAGTAGGTTAACCCTTTGAACTCTAGAAATCCAGACATAATAGAAAATCTATTATTTCTGACGCCTTCGGGTGACATTGGCGTTCAAGGGGTTAAACATTCGCTACTTATGGTAATATCCTACTTAAATAAAATTTGTATTGTGGGCTCCTCAACCTCATCCATGTGGTTTTATGGTAAGGAAGTCGGCTATTACATCAGGGGTTCTGGTTTCGATCCCCTGGAAGTAAAAACATTTGTGTACATCAACATATTTGTTTGGGTGTTCATATGTGTATTTATATACAACTATATGACTATGTTTATTTATACGTTGTTTCATCATCATTCAGGTCATTATAAATACCCATCTAGGGGCACGTGTCTAGCCGTAAAGCTTGTACGCAAGACCAGTGCGGAATGGCCGACATCACGCTCAACATTTGAATCGCAGGTGTGCGCAGGTTTCCTCAGGATGTTCTCTGACACCATAAGAGCGTCGGATACATTGTTAAGTACGCGTGTACTAAACGTTAATTGACTTAACAGATACTCCCTGTGAATTAAAAATCGGCACTGAAACTATATAAAGGTATGTAAGTTATTTATTCCAGTGCATTTGTCCAGTTGAAATAGACAAAGCGGCGTAAGTTTGCCGATAGTTGACTAAGAGCAATTAATCATTGTCCTGCAGCTCGAGTGTTAGTGCTTAAGCCCGATGGGATTGATCCCCCGTCGACCACTCGACGATCTAATTAGTTTGGAATCTAGGCACGTTCCTGCATCTACTTTTAATATTACATTTATTACGATTCACTAATGAGCGCAGGACGCCCTCCGGCCCGATGGACCGACGACTTGCGAAAGGTCGCTGGTGGAGGCTGGATGAGAAAAGCGGAGGATCGGGATATCTGGCGCAAAATGGGGGAGACCTATGTCCACTGCGATAGGTTTAGATAGACTAACGGGCGTTGTTGGTTGTCTGGAGGTTGCACGTTCTAATCCCGCCACGTACCAAAGTATTTTAGAATTTTCGAAAGTATATGTATGTTTAGTCAACGCTCTTACGGTGAAAGTAAACTTTGTGAGAGAACCTGCGCACGCCTACGAAGAAATTTAAAGGTTGAAGTCGGTCAACCCGCACAGGGCCGGCGTGGAGGAACACCCTTTACGGGTAGGCTCGTGCCCCTCGGTGGGGACGTTAAATGAGCTGATGATGATGATGTTTCACCAATCATTAGGTTCAGAATCAATTTTTAAAAGTTAAAGGGGATCTGTACATCCAAAATATCTTAGTGTCTTATGACGAAGGTCTTAGATCAGTGTGTTACCGGTTATGATTTACGGAAGTGGAAAGATGACCGTTCATTGCAGATTTGTTGAGTATGCGCCAGGTTAGATAACGAATTATCTAAAAACAGTGTGTATGCCGCATCAAGCAAAAAGGCATTAGCTGATTCAAAGGTTTTCTCAAAGAAAACTGCTGATTTGCACTTGCCGCCTGGGCGGGCAAAGTTGCAACCATCGTTTTCTGCTCAGTAAAATAGTTACCAGTGCGAAGAAGGGTACAAGAGTAGGGTTACCATGAAGCCCTGACGCTTTTATCTTTGCAGGTACCTGGTATGCACATAAAGTAAAGTAAATAGTGGCAACCCTATCGTGTATGGATTTGAGATAAATGGTGCTAATGGAACTCCGCCCTCGACTGGCCAGCGGCTGCACCCTTGTTGAGTTCATTGAGAAGGCGTCAACTGTTCATTGAATATAAATAATTAAATGTAGCCAATACCTTACACACAGCACCATCTAGCCCCAAACTAAGCATTAGCCTGCAATATGCGTTCTAAACAACTGATAAACATACTTACATACGTTTTTTTGTAAATACACATAATAATATACAGAAACACCCAGACCAATACAAACAAACATGTTCATGCACACATATGTTTGTATTGTCCGGGAATCGAACCCGGAGCCCTCGGTGTAGTAGCCGACGTCTCAACCATGACACCTAATGGGTCGACATTCAACGCCTTCATAGATCTATTTCCAGGCCATATATTCCTCTTTTTCAATGTATTGAAAACCTTTCCTCGCCATCAGTCATATTTTCGTACTTAATATGTATAAAAATCACCCTATACGGTAGGCTCGTGCCCCTCGGTGGGACGTTTAATGAGCTGATGATGATGATGATGATGTATAAAAAAATCGATACGTTATGTTTAATATAGATGCGCACATATTGCCTATATTTATGATATAAACGGATTGACCTTAGTCCGAGCGAAGTTAAGTGAATTTGACGGCAAGATACGTCAAAGGTTTCCTCTTTTGTGGATCAGGCTAAATATAATTTTACTAGCTTTTGCCCGCGGCTTCGCTCGCATTAAATTCGGGATAACACGGTACTTGCATTTATCACTATACATACGATTTCCCCTCCCTCCAACTTTGAAGGTTTCGGGGTCAATTTCAGAATTTTTTTTTGCAAAAAATATGTTATAGTGAGCTAACCTTAAAAGAAAGACATATGCTGTCGCAGACTTTTTTGTAGACCATTAAAAGCAGAACAATACTCTCATACATGACTTTTGTGTAACTTTAACCGTTTACGCAGCGTACGCAGCGGAAGCTCCAAGTATGAAAAAATACCCCCGATTTTGAAACATTCTTCATTGCTGCTCTGCTTCTATTACTCGTAGCGTGATGATATATAGCCTATAGCCTTCCTCGATAAATAAGCTATCTAACATTGAAAGAATTTTTCAAATAGAACCAGTCGTTCCTGAGATTAGCGCGTTCAAACAAACAAACAAACTCTTCAGCTTTATATATTAGTATAGATTTGTACCATTTGTAATGAGAAATGACATACGAAGAATAGATGATATTTGCCAATGTATTAGAGACCTTCTCTTGCGAGCCCAATGCGGATTGGTGGTTGTTAAAGATTTTTATTTTAAGATGAAAATTCTAAACGAAAAATGTTACACTATTTGATTTTTACTACACATGGGATTCAAACCCACGACTCCCGGATCACACAGCTATTTAAACTTAGCACTTAGAAACTTAAACACGCAGGCAACTCTAAAATTATATGTTATTATGACTTTTTATAATGCCCGAGTACGAGTATTACTGATAGGTGCAGTGGCGTGCACAGAGATTATGAGTTGGGTATGCAAAGTGAGTGACACTTATCGCAAAGACAATAAATAATTTACGTGTTCGTCCAATTCAGTGCTGGTTATGACAGCAGATAGCCTTTGGTTTTGAATTTGTAGAGGAAAATGGGCGAATAAGTGGGAATCATTCAATATGTTGTCGATTTTCCAGGCTGTCTGGACGCACAGGGTATGCACTGCTTATTTGCATATATGACGTGCACGCCACTGGATAGGTGATTTTAATCTTTGATCGCTTGAGATTCCTTAAAGCAAAAAAGTATCCATAGAGTGAATAGGCTATTTCTAGGCAGGCATGATCCATCCTCGGCCGCATCATCACTTACCATCAGGTGAGATCTCGGCCAATGTCTGCCTATAGGGGATAAAAAAAGCATCGTAAATAATAGATTTTCCATTGTGTCTGGATTTCTAGTGATCAGTGGATTAAATAGCTAACCTTTAAGACAGACAACAATAAATTAACTAGGTGCACAATCACGAACAAACGTCAACCAAAAAATGTCCGAGCCGCACGACACACGATATGATTTACGTATATTTATTCTTATATATAGAACGTACAATATTAATTTCAATTTGAACCTTAACGCATCATAGAAAGAACACAAAATCAAAGGAACAATTACACTACTTTTTTTCCATTTCTGTAACAAGGCAATCTGTGCATTCACAATAAGCCAATAATTTGTCCTTTTCTTGACAATGTTAACATCAGCTGAGTGATCATTAATAGTATGATCTCCTCTTCAGTTGGTGAATCTTTCTCATAATGTGGAAAGACTGTGCCTTTTTAATCTTAAGAATTGGACGCTGCCCGAGCCACGGAGGTTATTCATTAGCTTATTAACATGTCCCGATATCCTTTCTTGATAAGCTTCAATGTACTTGGTAATTTCATGTTTGACAGGGTTTAATTTTAGATAAATAAAATGTTTTTGTTCTGTTTTTTTTTAATAGCAAAGCAGGTGCATTGTGCGAATGTGGAAGGATACACGAGCAGGGGACGACCCAGAAAGACTTACCTTGACCAAATTGGTCAAGTCCTTAAGAAGGCTGGGGTCCCAAGTAAAAGGAATAAAAGAGCTTGTATGAAAAGATTGATGGATGTGAATGAAGCTAGGGAAGTATGTCAGGAGCGCGCAAAGTGGCGTTCCATCATCTCTGCCTACCCTCTGGGACCAAGGCGTGAGCTTTATTTATTTATTTTTTTTTTTTATATAGATCCACATAAATGCATTTACTGCTTACATATCGAGGTATATTTAGCATTGTTCTAAAGGTCTTTGTCTGAAATCTTTCGAGTATTTCAATATTACTATTGCTTGCTGTCCCCCATAGCTGAATGCCATAAGTCCATATTCGTTTGAGAATGGCTTTGTAGACTGCAATTTTCCTTCGATAGGCCGATAATTACACTACTATGTCATTATGACATGTAGCGAACGACGTGATAATGAATGTAAATTCTGCCCAACTGACGCGCTGGGCAGACTTTTACCGCGGACACTTTTTAAGTGAGATTGTGTAGGTACACTTACTAGGTAACTACCTACCTACCTACTACCTAGTTAGTGTATTGTTTATCTAAGCCCTTAGATAAGACAAGCAACAAGAACGGTTGACAATTACAATGTCACTCCGTAATCTAAAACAAGGGTCGAGTAGGAGTAGCGGTCCTACGTGATGGATGACGTCACGCCAGGTTCTGTGACGTCATGCGGGTCCCAGCTCAGGCATTGCAAGATAAATATGTCGCGAACCACGGTCAACCAGGCATATACTAACTTGATTGTACCTTAGTTACAAATATCATTTCAAGTTAAAATATCATTTTTTTAAAGCAAAATTTCGTATCGCTATCTTTTCATCTTTTTGCAGTCCTCTGCTGGATATAGTTTACTAAAATTAAAAGATTAATTGATTTTATAATCGTGAAATTCATCGCTTTATGTTTGTTAACGATATAATTCTGTACATTATCGCCAATGTTTAAGACTTACTACGGAGTTTCTTGCTGGATTCTTCTCAGTAGATAACTATAGTCCGAAGCAGTGGCAGGTTAATTACATTTGACATTCATAAAAGTTATTTACGAACGTTTTCAAAAAACCCTATTCGATCATGCACCAAAATATACAGAAGTAATCAATTCAAAGCAATTTCAGGATTGAAAATAAATAAAACAAATACAATACGGAGCATGTATTCACAGTGCCTACAAGCCACAACCTTATACGTCAATATTAATTCCACTAGAATACGTCGAACCCGTACTGAAATAGCCATTTTTCCGCTTCTACATATAGGGCGGCACGTGTTGGACGTAATATCGTTAAAGGCGGGCGGCACTAATTGGGCGCGAGTGCACTTTTCGGCCTCTGTCTAATTTTACAGGCAGTGGGGCGCGGGTGCGGCAGCGGCAGGACCTTAAGCATAAAATCAAATGAAACGGGTCAAAACAAATATCTCGACAACGAAACCACGAAAACAACATTAGGCCGCTAAAGTGACGATCCGATCACTGATGCCATCGCGGCCGACAAAGTGCGTAAAGCATCTCAGAACACACGCAACAGTTCAAGACCGGGGTTCCGTGCCCGCCGGCGGGGCCTTAGTGGCGAGTCCCTGTAGGTTCGACCAGTCCCTATTCGCGTTACCGGTACGTAACGGTCTTAACCCAAACTAATCGCTCTCTGCGCTCGCTAATTGTCCAGTGAAGCTGTGAAGGTCCAGCCAGCAGCAATAAAACATTCTGAGAAAAAACCATTTTGGTTGGAACATATGGATAGTATGGCTGGATACCCTGCTTTCTATGCATCATATGTATGTATTTTTCCAAACTCTAATTGGGCGAAATCGCGCGAATTTGAAAACGTGTACTATCATCAAACGCTGACCCTTAAAGTTGACCAGCAATAGAATTTGCTATAGGCTTAACAGTCTAGGAGAACATTTAAGTTTATAGCATCTCGATCTTCATCATCATGAAAGCCTAAAATGTCCACTGCTGAAGGAAGACCTCCCCTAATGATTTCCACGCGGGCCGATCCCTTGCAGTTGACCAGTAACCTGACCTTGATAACGTTTTTAATTTTTCGAACTGACTACTGCTTTTAGCTGCAGATGGCCTTTACAGCTTCACCGGGCAATTGGCGAGCGCAGATGGCTCTCAGCCTTAAGTCCTTGATACCTTAAATTTACAAGACTTATAATTCTGTGAATCTGCATTTACAATGCCGCTCGCCTCGATGTCTATGAGTACCTTCATGTTTATAATAAGTTCATTAATTAAGTTGTCATTAATTGAAGTTCAAAGTTGAGACGCTCCATTAGTCATGATCTGAGGCACATTGTTTAACCAAATATGTTGCTTAATCAATTAAATTCTATTAAATTAGAATGTCATTGATGACTTCAACAAAAGTCAATTCATTATACTGTTTTGTCATGAGTGATTTGTGTCTTGAATCATCACCATCAGCTCATTAAACGTCCCCACCGAGAGGCACGAGCCTACCCGTATAGGGTGATTAGGCCTTAGTCGTCCACGCGGGCGGGTTGGACGACTTCACGCACAATCTTTGAATATCTTCGTAACCGTGCGCAGGTTTCCTCAGGATGTTTTCCTTCACCGTAAGAGCATCGGATAACGTACATATAATTTCGAAAATTCGAAAACACATTGGTACGTGGCGGGATTTGAACCTCAGCCCTCCCGGTAGTAGGGCAACAGTCCACACCATTGAGTCACCGACGCACTTCCGTGTCGACATGTCTTGAATGCCGGTGATTAATAGTTTAAATTTCACTAAAATAAACAAACGACTAACAAATGGATAGACTCCACTCCCAAACGTCATCTTCCTGAATGCTTTACCAAAACGAGTGTTAAAAATATTCTCGCGCAACACGTGTACTCCTATTTCATACTTGTACCAAAAACTGTGATTTAATTCGGTCAGTAGTTGCAGTTTCCGCATGAAGGTAACAAGAGTGGACGTGTACACGACTACAGTGAAATTAGTTCACACGCGACATCATACAAAACGAGCACTATGTCAACTGCAATTTAGGATTGGTTCCGTACTTTATAACCAACTTTATTTTATTTATTTCTTCAAGTTGTTACTTAGTTCAACAATAAACTAACTACTTAGATGCGCAATCTCACTCAGTGTCTTCGGCAAAAGTCAGCCCATCGTGTCAGTTGGCCAGATTTACATTCTTTATCACGTCATTCGCTACAAGTCATTATGACATAGTAGTGTGCTCATACTTTTGATTTTGTACTTTTCGAATGACGCGTTAAGGTTACAATTTATATGAACCTGATGGTAAGTGACACCACCGTCCATGGACATTTGCAGGACTTCAGGTCCCAGAAAAGCGTTGCCGGCCCTTTAAAAGTGTGTTTGCTCTTTTTTTGTAGGACGCTAGGTCGTATCGCTCTGTATCCAGAAATGTAACCAGTGGAAGTTTATTCCACAGTTTTGTCGTACGTGGCAAAAAATGGCGACAAAATTAATTTTTACGTTCTAATTATTACAATAACTGCACGTAAGTATGTGTCAAGGAGCTCCGTCATTTTGTGTTTAAAGTTTTTTCGTGATAGTGCATGTAGATTGTTTATTGTTGATCTGAGGTTGGTGAGGGACATTGCAGGCTGAATCACCTTATTGTCTGAAAAGAACGATGATTCCGAGGTTCGGAGGGCACGTTAAGTCATCGGTCGCGGCTACAATTTATGGATGCTGGTCGATGACACGCACTTGTTTGAACAGAGCCCGCTTGTTAGGTTGTGGCCCATAACTCTACCCACAGCTATATACTATATACTGTACGCTAATAACCATTTTATATTTACCATTTTGCTTTTTAAAATATATTAATGGTTTAAAATTTGGCGTTTTTGATAAAAATAACAGTAGAGGTTGCTTTGGATCCCACTATTTATATGCTTAGTCGACTTAAGTCTTTACTTAAAATATAAATGTAGTGAGCAACAAAAAATACCTGAATACAAATGTGGTTTTGGCAGCAAATTACCTGTAATTTTACACCACTCACGTATAATCCTCACAATAAACATCAAAGAATATGCTCGCCTTTGTTTCTGTATCGACATTAATTTGAACAGAACCCCTTCAAACCTTATAATCAAATAAGTCTGGAAGGCGTTGCTTTACACAAACAAAATTGGCTCCTGCTAATCAGGATTTCGCTTCATGTTTCAATAGTAAATTATATTTTCGTCTGTCTTACTTAGTACAGAACAATGTTGTAGATTTAATAGCCAGGGAAACGGGCGTCCACTGGGTGATTCATCATCATCAGCTCATTAAACGTCCCTACGGGACACGAGCTACTACTCCTACTCCTATAGGGTGATTTGGCCTTAGTCGTCCACGCGGGCTAAGTGCGGGTTGAACGACTTCACGCACAGCTTTGAACCTCTTCGCAGGCGCACGCAGGTTTCCTCAAGATGTTTTCCTTCACGACGTGAGCGTCGGATAAATTACATATAATTTTGAAAATTCGAAAACACATTGGTACGTGGCAGGATTTGAACCTCAGCCCTCCCGGTAGGAGGGCAACAGTCCACACCATTGAGCCACCGACGCTCTCATGTAATCTGGGGTCTGGGTGATTAAATAAAGTTCAATCTTATTTTTGTCGGTAAAATTAAATCTTAATTATTCCATACATTTATTTGAAGTTTATTAAAATTTAGAGTTACTTATTAGAATTTGGCAACACTTCATACAGGCATGCACTCATCATCAGGTGAGCAAACACATCCATCTGAGTGAACTGTCGTTCGCCTTATAACGCACGAACATAGACAAACAAATAAGTCTAAAAGACAATATATTTTTGCACGTCAACGGAGCAGTTGGATTGAATTTAAAACGGCTCATAATAAGGCAAAGAGAAAACAAGGCGTCCTAAGGGATGGCCGCCACCAAAGTTCAATTGCGAAACTTGCGCCCGAGCTGCATCTCGCAAATCAAAGTTAGTAATCCAATAAAAGCGTCGCACCTCGGCCGTGTGCTACAAAAGACCAATAAAACCAACTGTTTAACTAGGCATCTGCCAACCTGGGACAGACAGATTTAAAAAAATCTGGACATGGAGTTCTGGGGTTTACCGGCTTCTCTTATAACAGTATTTACTATAATGACACGTCAGCATTTTTGTACCAGAAACGAAGTAATAGGCATTATTAAAATACTGTTTTAAGAGATAGTGGTAAGTCCCCAGGTGGCGTGTTATCGGTATACAAGCCTGCTTGTTACAGTGATAGACTTGATTCGTGAAATGATTATTGTGATATACTTAATTCTTTATTACTCTAGAAATGTGGGTACATAGGTTTGGGTAGCGACCAAAACATTTTAGACCCTGTAATAAGTGCGCAGCAATTTAGAGAGAGACATTTTTGTTATGATACATTAATTACCTAATAATTACTACGTAATTACTAGGCAATTAATGTATCATATATATAAGAAATAAAGAAAGAAAGAAAAAGAAAGAAAAAAACAGATATAGAAGAATCTATTGTTTATGCGCGTGCTACGTTCGAGCGGATAAAACATTTTAATTAGTTCTTGTTTCTGCTGCAGTATTAATTTTTAGCAACCATGAGCTGATATAAAATCCATCATAGAATTTTCCGCTGTGTTGTGGTCTTATGTTCGCAATATTTTCATTTACGAGTTGCACATAATTAAATTAAATGGAATGCCCCGGCTTTCATAAGTAATAAGCAACATGTTAATTAAAAGATTTCTTTTTACATACTTGACATTATATAGGTCAGCGTTTGACATTGTTTTGCCTGATCTACCTACGATAGATATTTACCTGGATAAAACCTAATGCTCTTTTTTTAGGGTTCCGTACCTCAAAAGGAAAAAAACGGAACCCTTATAGGATCACTTTGTTGTCCGTCTGTCCGTCCGTCCGTCCGTCTGTCAAGACCCTTTTTCTCAAAAACGCGTGGAGTATGAAGCTGAAATTTATATCAATTACTCAGGTCTACTGTCCCTTGAAGCTGTGAAAAAATCAAACTTCTAAGCCAACGCAATCAAAAGATACAGCCGTTTATGCCGCAAATTTTCGACACTTGCAAGGGAATCAAAACCTACAGGGTGCTTCCCGTGAACTCAGAATCTTGAAATTTGGTACGAAGCAACGTCTTATAGCATAGATAAAGGAAAAATTACGAAAACCATAAATTTTAGTTACATCACATAATATTTTTATCAAATATCAGTTATTATTATATGTATTCTACTTGATTTATCTAGATAATACTATTTATAAAATATCCAAACAACTAATAAAATACAACATAAAAGGCGATATAATTAATCACTCTTGATTTTTCCAAAACAATTACAAACATATTCCAGATCGAAAAGACTGGACACGATCTATGTAAAAGGATACCTCTCAAATATCCTTTGTTATCTTAATAGACAATACCCACGGATCTGTTAATAGACTTCAAATAAACCCCCGTAACCTGCCATTATTAATATGAAATCAGATAAAGTATCGTTTGCAACATAATTACCCTTCTTCGTAATTTCTTACATAAATAAACCATCAAGCTAAATGTGGCTGAAGTAGCTTATCCCAGCTGAAACAAAATAACAAGTTCTTTTAACAACACGAAGTCCTTGAAAGTTATTCCATACATGAAATTACAAAGCGTTTCTCGAGAATTCTTCGTATTCTGATAGTTATGAGATGCATTAAACATAATAGAACTAACGTTTTTATAATATTTTCATCTTTAAAAAGGGATGATCTGCAAGGGCAGATATCTGGTCCATATTTAAAACAGATAGTTTCAAGTCCTTGAACTATATATATGTATATATATAAATTTGAAGTGGAATTCAGTTCAGTGTAAGTTAGAGTTAACGGTTTTTTCTCATTTATCATTATCAGCAATATAGGTTTTTACTGGACTGACCTAGTTCACTGTTTTCCTACTAAATTATTGAGGTCGTTCAATTTCATTACTTGTTTACGCTCAAAAAGATCGATCAAAACCTTTATGGCTGTCTAATATAGATGATTTAGTTACTTGTTAATAGCCACTGTACCACTTTTGAAATGATCTTTGCACCTAGAATTTCCTTTGTAACTTTCAAGTATACGAACACTCAAAGTGTTATTATACAAAGTATGCTAGTTGCAGAGACGCCATGTAAACTACTTGTATTTATGAAAACTCCAAGTAATCAAATGTCTGGGGGTTCCTTCGAGCGTCTCCGAAGTAGTGCATGAAAATGTGAACGCAAGTTTGTAACGAGACAAGTTAGCAAGCCCGCAAGAGACCTAGCAAGGATCCCTACATGTCTACTTATCGAAATGTTTCGAAATTTTCTTATTTCTTAGAAAATTTGATCAGGTTTTATCGTTGTATTTTTACTAAGTAACATCTTGGAGAACGGTCGAGATACGTGTAAATTAAAACTTATATTATTTTTGTAATAATCAAAAATATACTTTACTTTTTCATGTTTAATGAAAGACCAACAGTTAGCAAAATAATTGTCTTTGCTCAGAACAAAAGTATTTTTTTACAATGCTTAAATAAACGATTCATAATTTACGCCAGAGGGACTTAAACTCATGGACTCTGCTGCTTGAAGCTAGTCATAAATCCTACGGGCTAAATTAAGGAATCAGGAATCATTTTATGGATTTAAGTGCCCTGTAAACGTAATAAATATCATTCAAGTTTTGTTTTGCAAAACGCAAAATGATTTAAGTTATGGCAACCCATCGCTCATCGTGAAAATCATGATTCCTTTGTCTGTTGTTGACTTATTTTCACCAAAGTTCAAGTTCTCAATAAATATCTTATAAATCATCTTTTCCTACAAGTTTATTTATGAAAAAAGTCGTCGCGCTAAGTTCATAAATCTTGAACATGCGAATTTACAGCTTGTCACGAGATATTGCGTTTTAAAAAATATTATTTCTCGCGACGAGATCCTTTTCGGACTCTTGGGATATCAAGCAATATTTAATTTGCTTGATGGCTAACAAGAAATATTACTTATGAAATGCGTTCTTGATTACTAGGTTCCATCAAATAATTATTTAAAGTTTTTTTTTTTTTATTAGTCGTCCAATCCGCACTGGGCCCGCGTGGACGACTAAGGCCTAATCACCCTATACGGGTAGGCTCGTGCCCCTCGGTGGGGACGTTTAATGAGCTGATGATGATGATGTTTTATTTAAATATTTTTATAACCGAATATTGTTTCAACCATAAATAATTCAAAATTTTATTATGCTTAAACTAAAAATCAGGATATGTTGTAATTGTAGGTATACACTATCAATAGCTTAGATATAACTTGTACTTCAAATTGTGATTCAACAAACTGTATTAGTGCTGTCAGTATTCCGAATAAAATAAAATAAAAAATAAAAATACGAAAAGATAGAGATGTGGTGTGGACCGTTGCAATTCGATCTGGAGAGTGCACGCCACGTACTTATGGATTTTCGTATTTTCGATATTATCCTCCTGAGACCCAGAGGAATTTTTCTTCTTCGATTTTGATAAAATTAAGCACAATTCCTTTGTATACCACTATATAAACAAAAAAAGTGTGAAAAGAAAATTTTGATGGAAAACATAGATTTTCTTAATGTCATATATATATATGACGAGGGTTCTCAATTCTAAAATTTAATTGCTTTCAAATTTTTTTTTTATTTGTAATCTCAATTAAAACATGGACTTTATTCCTTGGATTCTATTTATTCATACTGTAATCAGAGACAGAAGACAACCTATTAAGAATTTAGTATATAAATCATATGTTTATATCACAGTTAGGTAACAGATTCATTTTCTTCCTTTGGTGTGATTCCAAAAAGCAATTCTGTTTTTCTTACTGCACAAATTTTGGTTACATTAAATAAGTAAGTCGTAAGCTTTGAGCATTTTGGTTTTCTGCACATCAGGGTATTCCACTAAAAGCTCTGATTTGTGCCATCGTACACTGGGTCCAAACAGAGGAGCAGTTTTAAATATCTGCTAGTCTTTTCTAGATAATTATGTTATGTTAGTCGATATAACCATGTTTTCTGAAGTATTACCTTTTATATATTGTTCGGAATAATCATCATGCTTCCAAAATGGTCTGGCATTGAAAATTATATCTACACTCGAAGACTGATAGCTGTAATGATGACTTTCCTTGACAGTTATTAGGATCGCAAAGGAACTTTTGATTTTGGGTGACAATTACCATCTGAATCGGATCCATTAGAAGATTCCGGGTCTAATTCAATGTAGTCATCTTCACGATTGGCAATTGGCACCATTCACCATCTTTCCAGTCTGGAAATCAATGTCAGACTCCACCAACAATTCTTCTACTCATGCTCTCATAAAACTGATAAAGTAATATTAAAATATATTATTGTTACGAGCTGGGGGTTCCGGATAAATTATTGCCAAACACGAAGAATAACACGGTAACACACTTTATTAATTAACCAATATTAATCACACACAACACTAATTACACTTACACTCGTACTAATTTATCAATTAACGCACGCACTAAAATCCGTAATTAACACTGCACACTATAACACAACACTTTTCGCACACACGTAATAATCACTCGTTAACTCTTCACACTTATATCACACTCGACGATCCCTTAGATATCGCTATATCACTCGCTTCTTCCTTGTAGTCGCAGGTATTTCGCTCTTCGTTCGCTCTTGAGTAGAACACAAGACACCCGGCGCGCCCGTCGGTCCGCCTTATATACCTGTCCGGCCGCTGAGCTCGAACCGTCGACGTCATTCTACATAGTTCGCGAATTATCTAGAACATACTAGACTCTTTGCTATTTGACAAATCGCATGTCATACTCTATGGACTGTCTGTGGTCTGACGTCACATATTAGCCGCCATATTCAATGACATTTTAATTACGTCAATTCGTAACATTATTTACTACAAAACAATTAAATGTCGTATATATATTACACTGGGATTCATAATTTCACAGTAGAGAACTCATTGAGAACTCCTGCCATACCTATATTACATAAACATTTCACAGGTAATTTCTCTCCTATTACGTAAAGGTTAACCAATAAAATGTATAATCGAAATTATTGCATAATAATAAACAAAAAAACACAAATGCATATTATTGTCTATGATATTTAATAAAAAATCAAAATAACTTACCACGTGCATATAACCGACACGACATCCTTCACTTCGAATTAGCAAATAAAGATTATTATAACAGTTATTTAACCAATGGAAGGTTTTGTAATAGCGCAAGACTACTTAGCTTCGTTAAACAGAAAATCTTTTAACAAAATTCACTAGATGGTGATACTATGACAATTTATTTCCGACTAGTTTTTATGTAATATTTATTTATTTTATTTTCTCTTTCACAATATAGTTACTACAAAAATACAAAGAGAAGTTACTTAGAAATTCCAATAAACACTATATATATTACGCAGAGCCTCAGGAGGTTATATGTAGGTTTATCCGACACTCATAAGGTGATGGAAAACATCGTGAGGAAACGCTTACGAAGAAATTTAAAGGTTGTGCATGAAGTAGTTTAATCCGCACTGGGCCCGTGTGGATGACTAAGGCAAGGTACAAATTACCGTGGCCTTTATACTATACACGGTGGGGTCTATCTATGTCTATACACGGTGGGGACGTATATTGATCTGAGGATGAAAAATATACGTAAAATCGACTTGAACACTTCACTTTAATTTTCAATATAAGCCTTTTATTTCCATGCTCAAAGTGCGTTTGGTTCGCTCAACTAAAATATCCCATTCGAAGTATCACCAACGAGGTTACACGAGCCGGTATTATTCAATTATTGGCCGTCGATTTTAGGGAGTACGCACCGATATGTAGGGAGAACTACATTCGATTTTTCGTATTTCATCTGCAATATCTCGCCCGGGGCTTGTATCTATTTTTTGTTATTGCTCACTAGTGTTTTGATTTTGTTTGTTTTACGAGTGCCGCTGGCACCGCACAATCAACGCTGCACACAGCCACGTGCATTCGTTTACGGTTCAGAGGAAAAAAAAAACGCGGTACAAAGATGGAATAATTAAAAAATATAAAAGATTTTATAAAACAATGCATCGCACGTGCACACATGTTGAGCGTGAAAACTGGCTCAGAATAATATGTTCAGTGTCTTTTGGTGTAGTTTTTGCTAAATGCACAACAATATCAGAAACCAATGATATTCTGTATATATAAAGGTAGATACGTCATCCGTGCCTCAAAAATGAACCGCCGAAGAGACTACAGTTTGTACTCTTTTGTTTAGGTAAATGTACGCTCATTTGAAATATGTGTATGTGTGCTGTCACGGCATTCGGAACACTTTTTTCGATTGTTTTGTGAGCATATCACGAATTTTAACTTTTTTACATCATTGTCAGAAACAGTAACATTATTGTAAAAGAGTTCAAGTTGACCTCAATACATGACATTTACTGAAATAGCATAACGCTATTGGAAATATCATTTTAAATCAGAAATATGAATGCATTTATGAGCATTCAAATGAATATTGAATTATAACGAGTTAAATTTAAAGAGAAGACAAATATTTACAATGTGGTATTGGCTGTGTAAACCACATTGTATATTCTCTATAAATTTGTCATTTACGCGAAAATATTGTGGGATGCGGCATTTTCAACAATGTTCTGCTCAGTTCTGAAATTTGCAAGGTCAGGGTCACCGCCATATCTTAAACAGTATTTCTTCAATGACACGTCAGATTTTTTTATACTAGAAAAGGCGAAGTTATATTTATAGTAATACCTACTGTTTTTAGAGCGTCGGTGGCTCAATGGTGTGGGCTGTTGCCCTCCTACTGGGAGTGATGAGGTTCAAATCCCGCCTCGTACCAATGTATTTTCCGAAATTATATGTACGTTATCCGACGCTCTTAAAAGAAAAAAATCATTATGAAGGAAACCTGCGCACGCCTGCGAAGAGATTCAAAGGTTGTGCGTGCAGTCGTCCAACCCGCACTGGGCCCACGTGGACGACTAAGGCCTAAACACCCTAACGGGTGGGCTCGTGCCCCTCGGTGGGAACGTTTAATGAGCTGATGATGTTGATGACTGACATGAAGGTCAGTCCCAGGGTCAGAAAGTCTAACATACAACCGGGTTTACATCGGTTTTGGGATGATGCTAAACTCGAATTAGGTAACACAGTGTTATTTACTGGTGAGGCAACTTAACACATACTTGGAAATCAGTTTGGCTTTATGACTGTTACAGGTATCAATATAATTAATTTAGTCTTGTAACTTGACCTGTCATATTAATTACTAGTTCCCTAGTTGTAGGCTTCAAGTTTTATCGTTGGAATTACTTTTTATGCACACGAGTTCCTTTAGGTTCAACAAGTTTCCATTCATGCTATCAGCATGTACGGGGTCTGATTTATTCCCAAACATTTACTCCTTCTTCTTTTTTAAAAACGTTTGTTCACACAGTTCGTTTACTTATACACAGTACGTTTTTTGTTTTATACATAGTGGGCTTCGAGTTAAATCTACTTTGAAAATTTGCCTACATGAACTGGAAATGTCCGCAAATTGTATAATTTTGAGAATATAATTATTAGCAATATTTTAAGTTGTCTTGTTACACAATAAATTAATTCAAGCTGATCGTTGTTTTAAAATGATATATAAATTTAACATCTTTTGCAATATGCCTTATAAATATCAAAATCTTTGCCATAAAACGCTAGAAATTGTATATATTTAAAGTGAAGGTAATGCATACAAAAGATGCAGAAACTAAAACCAATTTAATACAAAAGCAAGAAGAAATAATAATGTAAAGCAATTCTAGCAGCCGGCTAAGCAGATGCGGCCGGCTCACCAATTTAGCCGCCGCTGCAATATAAATCTAACACGGAATTCAAGAAACTGAAATATTTCACTACTCTTAAATATTTAATAGAAATATGCACTTATGGCTTCTGAAATGTCACTGTTAGAAGCTTGGTAAGGATACAGGAAGATTGGGGGGCTTACCACCATCTTTCAGTATTGTATTTCTGTAGCTATTTTTCGCCATTTTTGTACCATTAAAGGTGTAATAATACGAGTATTATAGTAATACTGTTTCGATAGATGGCGGTGAGCCCTCAAGACAGCTAGCTATTATGTCCAACAAAAAAGTATAGGCAAATAAAAAAATATGTCTCTGTTTTACTTTTTCTTGTCAACCTATTGCAAAATTGAAGTCAAAATCAACCTCCCACAACAGTTTTATTCCTTGCTGAGGACCTATCTCACGGATAGAATATTCTAAGTCAAAGACTCGGAAGTGGAATCATCATTTTACAACATAAAGGCCGGAGTCCCGCAGGGATCAGTCTTGGGGCAAATTTTGTATTCTACGAGTATATACACGGTCGACCTATCGCAGGACGGCTAACGGGCTTTTTGCAAATTATAGTCTCAAGGTTGGAGGTATTTTAAGCTAAACCAGGCTCTAACTTAACCCTACGCATTAGACCAGTGTTGTGGGTCACGGTATGTGACCCCTAAATAGTGAAATTGATGTCCACCAATACACACTATTCTTTTGAGTGACCATTACTGTGTTAGAGCGTCGGTGGCTCAGTGGTGTGGACTATCGCCTTCCTACTGGGAGGGATGAGATTCAAATCCCGACACGTACCAATGTATTTTCGAATTTTCGAAAAATATATGTACGTTATCCGACGCTCTTACGGTGAAAACATCGTGGGAAAACCTTAATGCACGCCTGCGAAGAGATTCGAAGGTTGTGTGTGAAGTCGTCCAATCCGCACTGGCCCGCGTGGACGACTAAGGCCTAATCACCCTATACGGGTAGGCTCGTGCCCTCGGGGACGTTAATGAGCGTTTATGACTGGTGATGATGACTGTGAGTGATCATTATGGTTAAAGTAGAGTATTTTAATAAATATTAGATTTATTGGAACTTTGCCTGATTTTAAAATTGTTATGAATCAGTGGAGCATTCTTCTTCATGATAAAATACCTCCAAACCTTTGACAAAAGCGCACGTGGATACTCCTTCAACGGTAACAGTTCGTTGAGAATTCTCTTCGGCAAAAGCGCCCGAGGCTGAGTCTGTGTCGCTCCCTGATCAAAGACTACGTGACAAACAGCCATCATTGAAAGCATTTTATTGTCACGAAATATATTTGTGAAGTACAAAGTACGTATACGTTTATGATGTGCTCCTTCCTTTTTCACATTTGAGAACCCGCGCTCGATTGTAGAATATTTGTATTTTAATTTTCCTTTATTGAATATTATGGAAAGCATTAACAAGGCATTGGATTTTCAAGCGCTTTGCGTCGACCACGTTTTATTTTGTTGTTTACCACGCATTATTTTAAAAAAGGCAAAAAATATACTGACATACTGATGTGTTTAAATATATTATTCGATAATCATTTGAAATGTAACGGTTCTCATCTTTTACCTGTTTCATCTAGTATCTGTTACATATAGTAGCTGTTACATATAAATAAAATTAATATTATTTGTTCATATTCACGTATAGGTACTATTTAATTTGTTAAAATTGTGTAAAAGTAAATGAATGTACTTTTTTACATTTTTTTATATGTTTTGAACACGTGTCGTTTCCCTTGCCTAGCTCTCCCTAGTTCAGTGGGGCACAAAAACAATCCAGGAAGCCCTTTGAACGGAATTCCGGACCGGCAAAAGGTAATCTCTCGGAATTCCGTTATTTAATAATTTTGTGAACGTTTAGCTCTCATTATTATTTTTATGCAGGAAATATTAATATAAAAATTTCCTCTTTGAATAAAAAAATTTCAACAATTACGAAACTTAACAACGTAGGTACATGAATTGTTATATAAAATCCCACCATTTCATGTAATATGTTGCCAACACGACCACTAAAGATTTGCTCTGTGAGAAAGATATCAGATACCATTTAGAGCCAAGCTTCTGAATCTACACGGCCTAACTCTACCCACTATAACTTCAACGAATTCTATATGTCAGCAAATATGTATGGCTTCGACGTGTCCCTATCGTGGAGGTGAAGTGAATATTATATTATAGTTTCTGATCTGAAGTAACTGGGAAGCCAAATAATAAAGCTGGTTCCGAAATTTTTTCAGTATGCCATTGTTTCTAATGCCCTGGAATATTCGTACAGAATAATCAGCCTGAAGGGTCCTTTAGGCCAGTACTAATGACAGTTAGGCACATTTAGCACCATTACCTGTCAACTGGGTGCTTGGCAGTGACCAGCGGCGTGGCGGAGACAGGTCATTAATGAGCCATTGTCAGCTCGCCGCCCGTCGCGTCTTGCCTGGATTTGTGCAGTCCCACTGCGAGCGACGCAAAATGCCGCTCGAGGACTTATCGCTAAAAGACAATAGAATATTATTTTATGTTTCACTTCGTAACATAAAACAGGACGGCCAGGCGGCTCACCTGAGTGTAAGTGATGCACCTGACTATGACTGAGCAGAGGAGACCAACAATTGAACGACATTAATCACCCTCCATCAATGCCGCACTGCACCAGTCACCCGAGACAGCAGATGTTAGGTCTCTTATACCCGGTAATTTCACTAAAGTTGTTTGGGGGAACATTCATTCCTTGAAACCATTAACCATCTCACAAGACGACAAAGCGAGCAATGTTAGAATGACACAGACTACCGTAGCTAAACGGCCTTGATCCTATAAGTTGACGTATGGCCTGACTCATAATATCTAACTTCTACATCAAGAGAATTGTTTTGACTGCATGTGTATCATAGTCTCAATGTCTAATGTTTCAATTAAATAAATTTAAACTCAATTAATAAATGATATCTCATTAACGCTAACAGTGAGCCTCCACCCGATCAATTCATGCGTCTGCAATGACAGCTGCATCATAATAGGTTCCTCAAGGATACGTTTCCGCGAGATATTATTATACTCTAACGATTGTCTGAAGTCGTGGGCCCAATGAGAATAGCTTGTCTGTAGCACCATTAATTTCATGTCGTTACAGTTTATAAACATATTACGTTTACCCGACTGCCGCAGGACGGTTATGTTTTTCAAGCGTATGACCTAGAAATCAATTCTAGACTTGAGTCTACATTATATACATTTATATAGTTGACTATATAAATGTATAATTATGTAGAGTAGTTGTTAAATATTGAAATAAATAATGTTTTCAATATACGGTAGATTTTTAGCATTCGGGATTTGTTTTTTTTCATTTTTTATTGTTTATAATTATATTAACTGCCATTTTCTTACTAGCGGTTTTATTTATATTTTACATAGTCTATTTATTTTTCAAAAGTCTGGCTCATGTCACGTCACAGACACGTTGGCACTGCCAGAAAATTAGCGATGCTGAGGCAGTGTACATTTGATTAATATAGTATTGCACACTCTTGTTTGTGTTTAATTTTAATTTTATGTTTTAATTTTATATTGTAGTTTTCAAACATTATTATTTGTAAAATGTTTTTTGATCATGTTTAGTACTATTATTCAATTACTGTTTTTCTTTCTTTATACATAACTAGCTTTTGCCCGCGGCTTCGCTCGCATTAATTCGGGATAACACGGTACTTTCATTTATCACTATACATAGGATTTCCCCTCCCTCAAACTTTAAAGGTTTCGGGGTAGCAAAAAATATGTTATAGTGAGCTAACCTTAAAAGATAGACATATGCTGTCGCGGACTTTTTGTAGACCTTTAAAAGGAGAACAATAATCTCATACATGACTTTTGTGTAACTTTAACCGTTTACGCAGCGTACGCAGCGGAAGCTCGAAGTATGAAAAAATTCCCCGATTTTGAAACATTCTTCATTGCTGCTCCGCTTCTGTTACTCGTAGCGTGATGATATATAGCCTATAGCCTTCCTCGATAAAAAAGCTATCGAACAATGAAAGAATTTTTCAAATCGAACCAGTAGTTCCTGAGATTAGCGCGTTCAAACAAACAAACAAACTTTTCAGCTTTATATATTAGTATAGATTTAAAAATAATAGTATTTGTTAATATGATAATGTGCGCAATACGTGGCTCTTAAGATTTGTGTTAAATGCATAGATAGCGCTTTCATTCTAAATCCATGGTTTTATGAATGTGGATTTATTCTTAAATCCACCAATTAAACTTGGTCACATCATTGGGGGCAGACCATTTTGATATCTTTCAAAACCCATTTCAATTATTACCTTCTTTCAAAATGTTGCCACCCCAATTTTACCGCCCTGGGCACTCGCCCTGACCACATCTAGTGTACATCCGCCGCTGCCTCCAGCCCTGGCTAAAGTCTAGCAGATGGCAGTGGCAGTATTCAGATCCATAACATTAAAGCCAGTGTTTCGCATATTTCCCGTGAACACGCCGCCAATCGTAAAACATAGTTTTACGACAGCCATACTAAAATATGGAATGAAAATTTAAAGAAGTTTTTACGATTATTTCACGTTCATTTTCTTTATTTCACTTTTATATTTCCAAGGAGTGTTGAGTTTCATTCAGCAAATGCAATGATATGTTGTTGTTTTTCTTTTTTACGATATTTATGATAATAAAGGAAACTTTCCATTAACTTTATTTGTATTAAAATAGTTTATGAAATAGTTACAACACTGTTGATATCATACTAAAAATTGATTTCATGTAATTAACGATTTGTTACGTCTTAATCTACAAAGGGTCTGTTATTGCATGTAAACATATTTTAGACGCTTCCAAAACATCAAGCTCTTCAATTCATTTATATAGGGGTCAAAGTCATGACCCAGATACCTTTTATTTTTACTTGCGCTACTGAAGTTCAAAACTAATCATATTTTCAATAATCGAAACAAATTCAACGTATACTTGAAGATAGAATCGAAATTGTCGACTGCAATTATTTATTCTTAAATATTCTACTACGAATACTACGAAAAATATTCCGATGTCTAAACTAAGAAGTTCAGTTAGAAATACATTTCCATCAAACCAATCATGACCACCAGCACCACAGATATCCGAATATACAATTAGACTGGACGAGCCGCCAAGTTTATAGGCAGTCCCAGTGTCGCAATTTCTTTTCGGTTCTTACTTGTGAAAAGTTATTCTATTACTTGGTAAATTTACTGATTCATTGCGATGATGGCATGTTACAATTGCACAGGATGGAATTTTGAAAAAAATCGATAATTTCTTCTAATATTCGTGCGTTTTGACTCGTCTCAGAGCGTAAACTGGCAGCCAGTGTATGCTCGTTGAGCTTACATTTGTCGCACTTTAAACGCGGCTCGCCCCATCTCTAGTATCGGGAAATCTGTGACCAGCACCATGAAATCGTTGAATAGCTAGATGTTAAATCTGTTTCACTGCACCACTCGTCCAAATATGTATTGAATGCCATTGCCAACTCTTATCACTCCAAAAAACAGCCATCACCAAAAGGTATGTAACGTTAAAGTCAATAATGATCTTTCCATTTATGCCCAAGTGGATATATAAGCAGTGACGTGCACTCCACAAATGCATTGCATACCCTGGTTTTTACTATGAAGTGCATATTTTTTCTCAGCATATAATTTTTCCCAGACATATGCTACCTGCCATACGGCACTAGCGAACGAGGCTTTAAAACTCACCACGGGTTGGGCCAGCTCCAATAGGCCATAATATACCCAGTTTCGCCCCGAAAAAATACTTTAGCAGGCTCCTTTTGTAAGAAAATTGTGAAGAGCTGTTTATTTTAAATACATAGTATCGTACCTAGTTGACTGAACGGCTGCCAAGAGTGCAGTTTGTAGAGTAATAGAGGGTGTTCACTGTACAGTCGCAGGGGTGCTGATTATATAGTAGTCCGTAACAGGGTTATTATGAATCTAAATGTGACTTAGGTTAACGAAAATTTCAGAATCAATGATGAGTCGATTCAGACCTCTGTGATAAAGTGGCACAGCATTCGGCTGCTTGACCCGGAGTTTGTGGTCGAATCTCACGGAAATGTTAATGTGTGATTTTCAAGTATGGTAGGGTCACTGCAGGCTAAATCATATGATTTATTGATAAAGAAGGTGATTCCGTGCTTCCGAGGGCACGTTAAGCCATCGATCCGCTGCCGTCAAACGCTATGTAGTCGTTACCACCAATCGGCACTGGGCCCGCGTAATGGGTTACAGCCTTATCTTTCCATAGCCATGCTAAGCGTTAAGGCCTGCACCCTGCAGTGAACTGTTATAGGCTGTTAATGTCAGTCAATGCTACTATCCGTGCTCTGAATGGTTTATCCCTTAGTCACCTTAACTATATTATTATAGGAACTATTAGGGGCAACTACGTTGTAGTAGACAGCTTGTACCAGTTGGCAGTAAAAAAACGAGGGACGGAGTTGATGTGGCTTTTAAGAGACTGAATAATACATATGCTGATAACTGAAAGGAAACCATTAGAAGATCATGTGCATAATTGCTTAATTTTACTATATTTTTGCCAGAATAGTTATATTTCTAGAATACTTTGTTCTAGGCTAGGTAAAAACAAGATATGATTAAAAATAAATAAGAAGTAGATAGTATGTTTCTATAAATTAGCATTGACGACTTGACAGAAATGAAAACAGTAATGTTTGTAAACAAAGTGATGGCGTTAACATGAATCACTCAGAAATTTTCAATCATCACCTCACCTACGTCTGCTCTTCGGTTTCCAAGGCCGTGCGTCACGTCAGCTCCATGTAGAACTATTAGTCTGGCGGTCGTTCACCTGGCTTCCGGCGTTTCCTTTAACACCCAGCTTTTAAACACTTTTAACAATCTATTTAAATGGGCAATCCTCGATTCCTCGGGCAAGTTTGCAACACAGAAGATGTAGAAATTTACACTGAATTTATTCAACTCTTATTATTAAATGACTGCAACCATAGCTAACGTCCATTGCTGGACAGAGGTTCCCATATTGCACCAGATGTTTCTATCCTCCGCATTTGCCATCCAACCGGGCCTAAAAAT
Source organism: Leucinodes orbonalis (assembly GCA_019425675.1). NCBI lineage: Eukaryota > Metazoa > Arthropoda > Insecta > Lepidoptera > Crambidae > Leucinodes > Leucinodes orbonalis. The sequence continues at coordinate 63,190 of PQWD01000304.1, read as the reverse complement.
CGCTTCTGATATTCATTCTAATCTGATTGTATTTGTAAATTGGTGCACATAAAACATTTTTTTTAAACTAGTCAGACGTGTGAATTATTTTCTTATAAGTATTTCAACGCATCGGTAGTCATTGGCGTGAGTTGTTGCCTTCCGATCTGATGAAGGGTGCAGGTTCAAATCACACCATCGGATAACACAATTATTTCAACATCAGGGGGGTTTGGACCGTTATCCACAAGTCCAATGTGTGTTAGCGAGTCGCCAAAGTCTCTTCCACTATTCTGAAATATGCACCACTGGTGAGTAAGTTGGGTGAGGTCCCTAAAGATGTAATAATGGACAATTAATGAACTTGTTCTTTCTAACGAAAGAAAAAAAAACTTTACGCTAAGGTTGTGTTCTAATACAACAGAAATGATATGACAAACTCTAAAGATTCGTTTCTTTGTATTCTTATATTGTTTTGTGCATCATGTGATTAATTACGAAATATGCGTACACACATCTTATGAGATGTGTTATGTCAAACGGAAACTGATAAAGCCGGAAAACATATTTTTCCATAGACCATTATTTATTTAATACCAATATTTATCAATATGGGTAATTTGTATCTTCCGAATTCCATTCACTTCCGGGCTCCCTTTGAATTTGTTGGCTGTATAGTTTGATATATTTTTTCCTTTATTATTACGAATGTCTTCAACCAGACGTGTGGTGATTAGACTACTAAACAACAATACGCATCTCTATCTCTATTCAACCTATCCAGTCTACTGCTGGACATAGGTCTCCCCCATTTTGCGCCAGATAACCCGGTCCTCTGATTTCTACTCAGCCTACAACAGCTTTAATAAAAAAAACTACACATCATAAATCGTTCAAACTATATTTCGTTGTTTAGATTTCATGTCATGTACATCATATTTTTTTTAGATTTTATCAACTCCATAGTATAGAAATTAGAGAGGACACGCTTTTTTCAACTATGGAAGTATCCTTCGTGCAAACTGTTCAATTATGAAAAAAATATATTAAAACCTCGATACCATTTTTAAATGTACACATTGATACCCTACACGGGGGATACAATGAAAAAAATTTGAATTTTTAGTTCAATATTATAGGGAACCCCAAAACATTAATATTTTTTCAGTATCTATCTAAACCTTGTAGCGGTTCACAGAATACATATACTTACAAAGTTCAATAGTTTAGTGCTTATAGTTTCGGAGAAAAAAGGCTCTGACATACACGGACGGACAGACAGACAGACTTGACGAATCTATAAGGTTCGTTTTCGCCATTTGGCTACGGAGCCCTAAAACTCGCACAAAGTTTCCCCGCAGGATTGGAACCTACGACCAAACGTGGAGGTTGCAGAAGAATGTTACAAGCTTCCTATTCAACCTATCGCAGTCCACTGCTGGACATAGGCTCCCCCATTTCGCGCCAGATATCCCGGTCCTCCGCTTTCCTCATCCAGCCTCCACCAGCGACCTTTCGCAAGTCGTCGGTCCATCGGCCGGAGGGCGTCCTACGCTACGCTTGCCGAGACGCGCGTCTCCACTCCAGAACTCGTCTGCTCCAACAGCCATCGGTTCTGCGACATACGTGACCAGCCCACTGCCACTTCAACTTGCTGATCCGGCGGGCTATGTTGGTAACTTTAGTTCTCTTACGGATTAAATCATTTCATCGTTACAAGCTTGTTGATTACGATTACCAATCCATAGAATTGCGGGAAAGCCTACGTGTCGGTCGCCAGTTTCCGTGCTACTTTATACCAATCATGAATATGAATCGGTTCGACTGATTCTTTATCGGATCATCGATGAACTGTCAAGACTTGTGACCGTTAAGGAATCGCTGCTTCGAACATGAAATAATTTGACGTTTTTCCTCATAAACACACTACATTAGTAGACAGATACGCGTTTACCAATATATTAAATATATCTTCTTTATCGTTGTAATTTTTGACTATACTTCGTTTCATGAATTTATGATTTACGAAAATACGAAGTATATTTTGTTGCGGTTGTGACGTCAGCTGCGACACTAAGGTTCCGGGTTCGATCCCCGGGCAGTACAAACATTTGTGTGCTTGAACATGTCCGTTTGTTTGTTTTTAATGGTCTGGGCGTTTCTATGTATAATATGTATTTACTAAAAAAATGTACAAAGTATGTTTATCCGTTGTTTAGTACCCATAATACAGCTTCACGCTAACTTGGGACTAGACGGCGCTGTGTGAATATTTACTTTTAATAAAATTCTATATTATTCAAGATATACAATTTGTTAACATGGGACGCCTTTCTGGCCCGATGTATCGACGACTTGTGGTGTATGTGTGGAGCCTGGATAAAAAATGTGGAGGAGAATAATATCTGGCGCAAAACAGTGCAGAACTATATATAGAACTAGCCAGTGCCGAATTAAGACAGCGTGGCTTAGCAAATTTTGTCTATGGTTTGTTTGAGGATCCCTAGTTTAAGGTATAAATAATCTAGCCGTTTGAAGGGTAGATATATATAAGGTCATTATTTGTTATCAAACTTATCATCGACAGCCAATATCATCCCACTATTGAACACAGGCCTTCCAGCACTTCTATGGCTCCCCCACCTAACCTAATTAGATATTCAATAAAAAAATAACAGACATTATATTAAAAACCCAATGAAGCAAATCTAATCTAAAATAAATAATATACTATATACACGTGTTAATAAGTAACATAATAATGAAGGGTGACAATAATTTACATATTTAAAATTGCTACGACAAAGTAAAAATCCGATGGTGCGTAGACTCGATTCTGATCATACATACATTTTATTTAAAATAAATATCATAAGATTTGTGGAACAAACCCTGAATGATAATATAGCGTAGAGGCATACCTTTTAGAATAAAGTAGAAGCTGTCTGAAAACCAAGCAGGGCTATGTCGCTGCAGGTTGAAACGCGCAAAACTTTACATGTAAATCTTAGGCTGTATTTCACTGAAGTATGTTTTAATATTGGATTCATCACATCAATCATCGTATTAAAATAAAGGTAAATTAAAAATACAATTAAGTTTCAATGATTCTTTATTTACCTGTTTTCGCTACATCACACCGTTCATTGTTTTCCCTACAAAAGCTTAAAAACGTACAGGGATGGCGGGGGTCACTGGCCGTTTATTTTAAATGCACCTATTCATTTCACCAAATCACTTTCACAAGGCTATTTTTTAACACTAGACACTGATCCCCGGATGGGTGAAGAAGGCACCGCCCGCCTGCAGGCCTCTTCGACCCCCGTCGTTACCATATTCATAATGAGATCCATTGCATGAACACAACGATTTTTTAGCTCTTCGGCATAATCTTTTTTATCATCTCGGACTTCATTATTTGTTCATGTAAATCCAATTGACTATCCATATTTTCCTACATTGTTGTTAGTGTAAATTGTACTGTATTTGTATCTGATGGAGTGAGCGGCAATATACAAGTATTACTTCTGACTTCTAATCCAGCCGTCAGTATCATAGATATGATCTATATTGGGTATTGATACAGTAACATAAGAAGATTATGTTAACTTACCTCTTTTATCTACGTAATGCGCTCGAGTTAATAGCACCACTATTATATTCCGTGTTAGTTAACTATATTTCAAATAGAGATATGGTGACATATGTTGTATGTTATTACATCTCTATTAACGACTCCTTTCTCGAGAGAATATTTTTCAATTTTTTGTAACTTTTGTAGGTTAAATAAAGACAAGATTACTACCATCTTCTAGAGAATTATGGTAGTGAGCTGCACTCCATATAATTACTTGTCTTTAAATCATAATGATCTATAAGATGTTATGTTTACGAGTTGTAAAATATCAAAACAAGGGTTGTGTGTTTGTAAAGAGAATAATCAATACCTCTTCAATTTACTCTATATAATGGTATATTCAGCCATTGTGAATGCCTTCACCATAGCTCTCTTAGCCGTTCTGTCGACCGAGTATTTTGGATCCGAATCTTAAGGTGAGGTTTAGTACCTAAAAATTTGTCGATCTAATATATGATCTTTACACAAGTATTCCTGTATTTAACATGTGGATTTCTTTGGAAATTGAATAAACATAACCATAAAAGCAGAAACCATATTATAAATTACTTCAATCGGATTTTCCTATTGACTTTAATGGATGAGAATCATCTAAAAAATAACGAAATAATTGTTAGAGTAATATATAGATTTTAAAAATTATCGTTTGTAATTCACCACTCAAACTATAAAGTATTACTATCACAAATCGACTATGGCATCTCGTTACGTGACACACACTAAATAGATTAAGGCCGAAGGACCTTTTTGATAGTTATAGTGGAGATGCTATTACATGTATATGAGCATCATACTCTGTGGATGTTTGATATTTACATTTGTACCACCCAGCACCAAGGTTAAACATGCTCAACAATAAGCAGATTACACAATAAGTAATACTGATCTTTATTGGTGTAAAAAATAGCGACATCGATAACTTTGGACTCGTTTCTCGGTGTGTATTGATAACTTAACCTAGCCTTACCAAATTATTTGGTAGTGTTCCTTAGCGGCTATCGTCCCTCACGTGTGAAGGTCCTAGATTAATCTATAAAGTACAATGTTAGAATATTATGTATGTTAGTATGGCTGTACTTTTTTTGTTATTATTGTGCAGGGAGAGTTGCAGATTGATGTAAGCGCCTTCAACATGTATTGTCTTCAGAAGTGGTGGTGTATGAGCATAATGAAAGACTGGGCGAAACCCACTTACAGTAATGCACTAGTAGAATATGCGAGGATGTATGCCGTTAAGAGCAGTGTGCGTTACCCTAGCAGGAAAGCGTAGTCCGTAGGTGATATGAGTGTACCAAATGTGTTTGTCTCTATTTACTGATGTATGTGCGCCAGAATATTATATATGTGGCACCACCGTTTGTTGAAGTGAAATAAATCAAAACCATAACAATAACCGTGTTTCTCGCTCTAGGTGACGGGCGCTATACTAATAACACCGTGTTAATAAGTAAGCCATAATAATGAAGGGTGACAATAATTTACAATATTTAAAATGCACGACAAGTAAAAATTCCGGTGTGCGTAGACTCGATTCTGATCATACATACATTTTATGTTATAATTAAAATATCATAAGATTTGTGACAAACCCTGAATGATAATTGCGCTGAGGCATTACCTTTTAGAATAAATAGATAGAAGCTGCTGAAACCAAAGCAGGGCTATGTCGCTGCTGGTAAACGCGCAAACTTTACATGTGAATCTTAGGCTGTATTTCACTGTAAGTATGTTTTAATATTGCATTCATCACATCAATCATCGTATAAAATAAAGGTTAAATTTAAAAATACAATTAAGTTTCAATGATTCTTTAATTTACCTGTTTTCGCTAACATTCCACACCGTTCATTGTTTTCCCTACAAAAGCTTTTAAAACGTACAGGGATGGCGGTGCGGCACTGGCCGTTTATTTTAAATGCACCTACTCATTTCACCAATTTCGT